>OVBW01001939.1:1171-13268 GCA_900406355.1 Erysimum pusillum | reverse complement strand
TTCACTATTGCTCCAAAATCACCTTTCTATATGCTCCAAAATTTTGAATCATTCTATTTGTTTCAAAACCTACAAAATTCACATAGAAAAAAAATTATGGAGATAGTTTAGTTAAATATAAAAATTAATATTACAAAATTTACAAAATGATTTGATTTGAGAGGTAGAATATGATGTTTGAAGAAAATTTTGCCTTGATATTTATAAAGAAAATGTGTAGGTTACATTTCAAATAATAAATACACCATAAATTGTATGGCAATTAATTTTGTCAATTACAGTGGGAGTTACATTTTTCAGAAATACACCATAAATTGTATGGCAATTAATTTTGTCAATTACAGTGGGAGTTACATTTTTCAGAATTAATATGCAATAAATTGTGATTAGGATTATTATCATATTTTTAATACTTTAAATTATTTTAAAATAAAATGAATTGATATTTTGAGGTAAAAAAAATTGTGAGATAAATATTGTAATTTTTTTAACTATAAGGAAAAATTATAATCTTATCAGATTTTTATATCTTGATATTGTTTACACCATAAATTGTATGGAAATTAATTTTGTCAATTGCAGTGGGAGTTACATTTTTTAGAATTAAAATGCAATAAATTGTGATTAGGATTATTATCATATTTTTAATACTTTAAATTATTTTAAAATAAAATGAATTGATATTTTGAGGTAAAAAAAATTGTGAGATAAATATTGTAATTTTTTTAACTATAAGGAAAAATTATAATCTTATCAGATTTTTATATCTTGATATTGTTTTTGAATAAAATTAATTGATATTTTTGTGGAGCAATTATAATGTTAATATTTTATGCTTTACTTCCTAACAAATGATAATGTTTTGGTAACTATATAAAATATTAATAAATAATATCTCATTTAGGAAAAAAAAATATAATTACTAAAAAAGGCAATAAAAATGGTAAAAAATGTTTTAGTATGAAGTACAATTAAATTTAGTGAATATGAAAATAGTGTATTTAAATTTGAGAGAAATGACACATGTCAAAAGAATAGAGAGCCACTTGTCAGCATATTAGAGCATGTCAGAAAGACAACCTTCTCTTATTATATAAGATTCACCATTGTTTAAAAATGGCAGACAAAATCAAATCGGTTACTTTTGCAATTTAGGGCTGCTTGGTTCTGTTGCTATGTTGAAAACGTTTTGCATATACAGTATGAGGTAATTAATGGGCTTTGTGATCGATATATGGACTTTGTAAGTTTGGGTCTATGATGATGTTTGCACCTTTGAGGTTCTATGGTTGAAACCAAATCTCTCTGTTATATGGACCTTTTGTTTTTGTCTCTTATGATGAATGGTTGACATAGACCTCAAACAATAGTTTGATANAAAAAAAAAAAAAAAAAAAAAAAAAAAAAAAAAAAAAAAAAAAAAAAGAAGACCTCAAACAATAAAGCGATAGACTAACGTGGATACGTCTGACCCACAAGTGGAAATATCTTTTGAATCTGAATTTTATAAATATTTCAATTCATCCAGAAAGAAATATAAGTGAAGAAAAAGTGTTTCATGTACGAATTTGGTCTACGTAAAATTTACATGAATAGATAGGGTTGAATATTTTTTTTTTTTATAACTGAATAAGAGATAATAAATACTTGATGTTGGTATGCAAATCTTTGAATATGAAAGAGTCGAATTATTTTAGACAATTACGTTAAAATTGAAAGGCTCCAAATCAAACTTGTTGTGTGGTCGTCACTAATTAATGAATGAACAAAAATACTGAATAAAGTTGGTGCAACCACCAAATTGTAGTAATGTGACATCTTTCCACTATAACACAAGCTTCTAACAACTTTCTTGTAATCTTTTCTTTATCATGCCCAACCAACCTTTTTCGGCTAAAGCTAATCGCCGGTTTTTGTCAACGGGGACTAAATTTGATGTAGGATTGGGCAACTACGAAAGATTGGTATAATAGCAAAACATGTAACAAACATTAAAAGCTTTACTTGTTTCACGTAACACAAACCCAATAGGACAATTTCAAGATCTATAATATAAAATGTATATGCAATAATCTCTAACAGATTGTTAATTAAAGACATAAAAGTCATGAAGATTTGCAATGATAGTGTTGTCGGCACGTTCTCTAAGGTCTGGGAAGATTCAAGGCATATTGTTAGTCACGTCTTTTACAAACTTTAGAAGATCAACGTGCGAAGATCCACCGTCCATTAAAGCTACGTGGCTCTTCTTGCTCATCTCCTTCACTCTAACCCTCACGTCACTATCCTGCTCCATCAAACACCTAATCCCTCTCTCTATCTCCTCCGCCGTCATTAACTCCGACTCCGCCGCAAAATCTGCCCGGAAACTATTTCGGATCTCCACCGCTAGCCCTAGCTCTTCCACCATCGCGAACGCGTTAACTTGTTGCTCGGCGTAAAGCGGCCACGTGGCTATAGGAACACCGAACCATAGACTCTCTAGTATCGAGTTCCATCCACAGTGCGAGACGAATCCTCCGATCGCAGGATTTGCTAGAATGGCGGTTTGTGGAGCCCAACTGATGATCTTACCGATCTCAGCCGTCCGTTCTAAGAATCCTTCCGGGAGAATCTCCTCAAGGTTTGTGAATTCTCCGGGAGTTCCCAATACTCCGCCCAATGTTCCAATAGTAGAAGCACGGCGAAGACACCAGACAAACCGGTGTCCACTTCGCTCAAGCGCGATTGCCATTTCTTTTACTTGATCCTCACGGAAGCCTCCCATGCTCCCGAAACAGAGGAACACAACGGATTTAGGTGGTTGCTCGTCTAGCCACCGTAGGATCTCCGGTTTCTTATCCTTGGATAAATCTGGACCGTTGGTTTTGAGGTTTAAAATAGGTCCAACTGTGTACACCTTAGGAAGAGAAGGATCTCCACCGGAGAAAAACTTAACTGCTTGAGGCTCAAGCTCTGCAAATGAATTTACCAAAATACCCTTTGATTTGCGGAAACTCTGTATTGCAGGCAAAATCCGTAACCAATCCTTTGATAACATCATGGAAGGGAAACACTTAACCGGTACAGGACGACTCAAACTCGGGACCTCCAACTCAGTGATCTTGGAGTCCCATAAATCGCTGACGTCCAATTTATCAACGTCGTAAAGGTGTTGAAAATGAAGCTGAAATCCTAGAAACGAAGCGTTGGAAGCAAAGAACAAGTAACTCGG
The DNA here is from genome assembly GCA_900406355.1 of Erysimum pusillum. Classification (NCBI taxonomy): domain Eukaryota; kingdom Viridiplantae; phylum Streptophyta; class Magnoliopsida; order Brassicales; family Brassicaceae; genus Erysimum; species Erysimum pusillum. The sequence goes on along the minus strand of OVBW01001939.1, from coordinate 10,054 downwards.
AACGTCAAGTTCGTCGGCCACATCGATCATCGCAGTGCACATCATGTCCACAACAAAACCAATAGGTCGCATCGAGTCAGGTCGGGCCGGGTCAATGAGTTTAGCCACCGTGGCTTTCACCATCGGTTTACAGCTCTCCACGTAGGATATGAAATCCGACTCAGTGTCATCGGTTAGGGATAGGACGTTGTAGCGTAGACGGTCTTTAGACGCGGTGGAGAGAGTAGCGATGTAGGAGGAAGAGCTTTCGGTACCGAATCCTTTCATTGATGGGATGATGATGAAGGTGATGGAGAGACGGTCATCACGGTCGAGAATGAACTTAGCTAACTCCACTAATGGCCGGAGATGTCCGTCACCAGGTGATGGTATGAAGACTAGCTCCAGTTTCATGGTGAAATGTTTTTTACAAAAAAATATTTCAAAGAGTGAAATTTATTAGAGAAATTTTGTTTTTTATATTAGTTGTCTCCACAATGACAGAATTGTATAAAGCATATATATGGCTTCTTCTTAAATACACCTTACTAGCTGACATTGAAAGCCACGTGATTCAGTCGGTAGCTGTCATCTGCATGTATAATAATTGCCGACTCTGTATAATAATTTTTATATGATTAATTTTAACATTCTCCTAAATGTATTTCTCTTCTTAACTTATACTATAAGATAAGAGATATAAGATTCCTTTCTCAATTCTATACAATTAAGTTACTGGCAAAACGACTATAAAGTTCAAAGGATTCAAATCAAACTTGTTGTGTGGTCACTAATCAATTAATGAATTAACAATAATACTGAATAAAGTTGGTGACCACCAAATTGTAGCAATGTGACAATTTTTTCCACTATAATACAAGCTTCTAAAAACGTTCTAGTAAAGAGTCATTTTCACGCCCAACTCTTTTCGGTTAAGGCTCATCGCCCGTTTTGGTCAACGGGGACTAAATTTGATGTATGTTTGGGCAGCTACGAAAGATTAGGGATAATAGCAAAACATGTAACAAACATTAAATGCTTTACTCCACTAATGGGCGGAGATGTCCGTCACCAGGTGATGGTATTAAGACTAGTTCCAGTTTCATGGTGAAATTTTTTTAACGAATAGTATTTCAAACAGTTAATTTATTAGAGAGACTCTGTTTTTTTGTATTACTTTTCTTCATAATTACAAAGTTTTATAAGTATATTTATGGCTTGTTAGTTACAGCTTTATATTCTTCATCAATGAAAACCAAATGATTCAATAATTAGCTGAATCCTTAATGTGGCAGACAAAATCAAATCGTTTAAAGTTGCAAATTGAGGGCTGCTTGAATCTTTTGCCATGTTGAAAACGTTATAGAGAAACTCTTTTTTTTTGTATTACTTTTCTGAGTTTTCTCCATAGTTACATAGATGTATAAGCATATGGCTTCTTTAGATAACCAATGAAACCAAATGATTCAATCATTAGCTAAATCCTAATTTGTGGCTGACAAAGTTACATTGACTCTTGGCTTGTTGCTATGTGGATAGTGGATACTGTTTTGTGAGAGACGATTCTCTTCACAGTTTGATGAGCTTTGTGATAGTATATGGAATTTGAGAATATGGGCATATGATTGCACATGTATGAGGTTTTTTTTTTTTTTTTTCTTAAACGCAGGGGTATCCGAACCATCGAGTAAACCTCAGGGCCCATACTAATCCCCATCGGATAGGCTCGCGCACCGGGTATACAAATGGATCCAAGACATAATCCATACTCATGTGGCCAAGGAGAATTGAGCCCGGATGCCTTATTGGAATTACCTCCTCAAACACCACTAGACCAAGACCAATTGGTTTCTTTCTGAATATTAAAGACTCAACTAATAGTTTACCATAAACTAGGTGTACCTCATGCGTATATATAAGATGAACTAAGAATTTTGAGCATATAAATTTAGTCTTGTGTCCTAATTATATAATTAAGTTTGACATTAATTATTTTTATGACTGAATATGTACTACGAAATTGTAATTTTTGTTTTTTAATAACCAAGGTATCCCAAGCCCAATGAGCCCAGACTAGCCCACTGCGTGCGTCCCGTATGCGGCAAGAATAGTTCCTGGAGGCCGCATAGCCCGATTTTAAATTGGCTGCGGTGGCCACTTAAGGTGTTTGCAGCCGTGGGGATTACGAAATTGTATAATTACTATGTAAGATTACATATAAAAAAGGGGATTAGTTACTAAAAGTTATTTTTTTCACCAAATTTATTTTTCTTTATGATACTTAATTCTTTCCAAAAAGGGCTATCACCTCTTGAAAAAACAACAACAATAACACATAACTCTTCTTATTCAATCAGCAAAACTTAAAGGTGATTGGAATTTTGAATAATGATGATTATTATCTATAATATTTAAAAAACATAGAAAAACATAGGTGCATACATAATGATGATTATTATCTATACTTTTTAAAACGAATATTTAATAATTAAAAAAAATTGAAATTTTCAAAGCCCTAACAACATTAAAAAACTTTTTCACATGTTTTTCAATATAATATCCAAAACTAGATCAATAAATGTTCAACATCCAAAAGTAAATTAAATTACCGAACAACAATAATTATATCCAAGACATGTATGTATTGGTCACCTAATAGTTTTAATTTGGGAAATGTTTGCTAGCTACACGAAGAATACGCCATTACACGGTCATAGATGCAAAAATATAAATGTCTTGTTAACTACACGAAATTGACATCACATAAAGACATCCTCGAACAAACATACGACATTTTTTGTAATTTTTGGATTATCTGGTTTGCATAGTATATTTATTTTGTAAGACATAATAGAAGACACATACAAACTTACAAGTTTTATTATTTACTCAAATTCAAACAAGAAATAATAGTTAAGAAATAATCTAAAGATTATGTAAATTTCATTCAAATCAAAATGATTTGAATGTACTTAGTAAAGCATAACCGCATTGAAAAACATAAAATCATATGTAAACAATGACAAAAAAAAAATCTTTGCGAATAAATGATGAACATTCTGAAACCCTAAACAACGGTAAACTTTTTTATGTTTTAAATTTGATATCTAAAACTAAGATAAATAAATATTAAATCTCAAATAAAATTTAAATACATATATATATTTTGATAACTTTAAATCTTTTTAATAAATATTGCTTTTATATGTACAATATGTTTTTCTAGGTTTCTAAGTTGTCATTTATAATCATCTATATGCACACACAAATAAATCACAACAATTATTCAGAAAATTATATTAGTTATCTATGCTCAACATTTGTTTCAATTTATTTCTTATTTTCTTTTACAATGGGACATAATTATTTGATAAATAATAAAAGATAGATAAATGATATAAAATATATGATATCCATAGATGATATACAATATACCATATCATTTATTTAAAGACGGAGCTCGGTCTTTTCTTTTGCATCCTTAATCTTCTCTTTTAACTCATGGAGATAGACTTTACGTTGTTCAATTTCCCACATCACCTTTTGGATTATTCCAAATCCACCTTTCACCGGATCCTTTGTCCATGCATCACCTTCCATGAGTATGGATGTTGCCAAGTTCTGTCTTTTTTTTGGGGACGCACGTCTCATCATACGCATAATATTTGGCGTACCAAATAATTTGTCTGCATTTTCATATTCACCTTGCCTATAAAAAAAAATATGTTTTTGAATAGATTAGTACCAGATACTTATTTCAATGATCATGCTTATACAAAAAAATTAGCAAAAATAATAATAAGAAAAAAATACTTTTCAGCAGGAAAATATGGTGCAAATTCGCATTCTTTTGGACAACGCTTGTTTTTGGTGACGCAAAATGCACACGGAACTCGGTTAGCATTGTTTCTAGGGATATCCATTATAATTTTTTTTTTGAACAAAAAAACTATAAATTTAGTAATTGAGAGATGAAGAAAAAGACATTATCAAAGATCTTTTTATAGATAAAAATATGCAAAATATAGTCAAAAAAGTTAATTAAATTTCTGAAAATAAGGATGCGCATAAAATTTAATAATTAATTTTTTTCTTAGATTTGAAAATAACATAAGATTTAGTTTGACTACAAAATTTAATTTAATTTATTGCTATAATTATTTATAGATCAATGGAAATGCCATATGTAATTAATTTTTAAGATTTTTTTATTAAAAACAATATAATTCTGTAATTTTGAAGCTTTCGCGGAAAAACGGATTTTCACAATTTTCTATTAAAATTACGAATTCAGAATTTGGTATTAATACGTAATTCCACAATTTTGCGATTTCGTCGAGAAAGTATTGGTTTGCAGTTTTTCCGCTAAAATCGTAATTTTTCGATTTTGACGAAAACACGCGATTCCGTAATTTGGCGAAAAATGTAATTCCGTTGGTAGAGCGGATTTAAAAATTTTAAAGCTCCAAACCAAAATTTTTTTTGTGGCCCACTAATTAATGAATTAATAAAATTGCCATAAAAAATGGTGACCACCTAGATATTAGCAGTATATGACATTTGTATCTCTTATAATACAAATTTCTTGTGATATTTTCGGTCTGAATAGCAATCATGCCGCACCACAAAACCACATCGCAAAAGTACCGTAATAGCATCAAAATATCTACATATATAAATATATTTATAGAAATGTTTTGCTTATTATTAGAATCACACCGTACTTCTCTCATAGTTAAAAACGCGGTTACTATTCGGAGCCTTTGTCTTCATCACCATCTATGATTTTACGCCCAACTTTTTTCGGCTAAGGTTCAAGACCAGGCTTTGTTAACGGGAGAGTAAACTTGTTGTAGGTTATTACGTATATTTAGAGACGTCGCAAAACATGTAATTATGTAAACATTAAAAGCTTCACTTGTTTCATGTATTCATTCAAGGTCTATGCATAAAACCACAAACTAGTGGAGATATTCAACATCTATAACCAACATGTACATGCATATGCAATTTTCTCAAACATATAGTTTATTAGATTAGATATGGCTGTAGATTTAAATTTGTTGTTGTAGAATTTAAGCTGTAGATTTTTTTACTGTAGAATTTTTGCTGTAGAAATAAAAAGATTTGGAAAGCATCAAATTATGTGCTTTAGAAAAAAGTGCTCTCTACAGCTAAAAAAAATAATTAAGGAAATATTTTGGCTCTGAGAAAAAATAGGAAAGTAAAATTTTCTAGAGCTTGATTGGATTCATTTTAAATCTTTAGGAATATTTTTGCTCTGCAGAGACCTCGAAAAGCACTTACCAATCAACCCCATAAAACACTAGCTTTACTTGAGATTTAATTTTTTTTTTTTTATAAAGACTTGAGATTTAATTGACGAAATGGGTAATTTAATTACAGCCATATTGAGTCATGGAGGAGAGATACTTAGGTTCATCCCTGGGGTGAACCTTTAAATTCACCAAAGCTATCCTAGACAATAATTTTGCCATGTCATAACTAATACAAGAGAATTAAAAAAAAAAAAATTAAAAACAGAATTAAAAAAAAAGAAAAGGAAATCGACGTTATGATGTTAACGCCGTCGAGGGTTTCTTCTGCCTCCATTTTTCTTCTCCTTGTTCTTCTCTCTCTCTCTACACAAATTCTGTCTCTGCTTTTTATTTCTAATTCGGTGATCGTTACGAGAAGAAAACGAAGAAGAAGCAGACGGAGGTTTTTTTTTTTGGATTCTTCATCGTTGTATTTGAGAAAATCAATGGAGGAGAAGAACTAAACGAATCTGAGTATTAATCGCAGATCGGATTTTAATTTCTCATTCGGTATATATATAATAATAATGATGAGGTTCCTCTCTTTCTTCTTCGATTCATCTTTCTCGGTTTTTCTCATCGTTTTCTCTTTTAGTTGATTTTGGTGTTTTTTTTTTTTGGAGTTTTTGACCTTCTTATGTTTTTTTCTGGGATTAGGTTTGATTTAGAAAATTTTGATTTCTTTTGATCAGATTGATTCCGAAAGAGACGACTTCAGAGATTATACTATGCTCTTTTGTTATGACACCATTGAACTAATGTTTATTATTCACATGGAGTAATTTAAGGATGAGGAAACAAAAGTGAATAACCATTGATCGATTTTAGCAGAATTAGCATTTCGAATTTGATAATTGCCTTAGTGATTCCACAACAGAGATGAAGAAAATCAATTAAAATGCTTGAACAGCGTTGGTAGTTTCAACTAACGATTCTTCACGAAGACAACAATGACTTACCCTCGACGGCGTTAACATCATAACGTCGATTTCCTTTTTTTTTTTAATTCTGTTTTTAATTTTTTTTTTTAATTCTCTTGTATTAGTTATGACATGACAAAATTATTGGCTAGGATAGCTTTGGTGAATTTAAAGGTTCACCCTGGGGTGAACCTAAGTATCTCTCGTCATGGAGATAGGATTGTGTTCTGTAAGATTTGTAAAGATTCAAAAGATATTCTTAANAGTAACCAATCACAGGCCGCCACGTATCAGTGGAGCCCGCGAATAGTAAAGAAACCGAGTAGAGAACGTTCCTTCTTGTGGGAACGTTCCTCAGAGTTCCTTTGATTTTGGAGTGGGGTCCGGACAAGGAACTCAGTTAAGGAACACAATTGCATATGGTCTTAGTAACGTCTTGAATGAACTTTAGAAGAGCAACGTGCGAAGATCCACCGTCCATTAAAGCTACGTGGCTCTTCTCGCTCATCTCCTTCACTCTATCCCTCACGTCACTATCCTTCTCCATCAAACACCGGATCCCTCTCTCTATCTCCTCCGCCGTCATTAACTCCGACTCCTCCGCCATAAAATCTGCCCGGAAACTATTTCGGATCTCCACCGCTAGCCCTAATTCCTCCACCATCTCGAACGCGTTAACTTGTTGCTCGGCGTAAAGCGGCCACGTGGCTGTTGGAACTCCGAACCAAAGACTCTCTAACGTTGAGTTCCATCCACAGTGTGAAACAAATCCTCCAATGGCAGGATTTGCTAGTATGGCACTCTGTGGAGCCCAACCGATGATCTTACCGATCCCCGCCGTCCGTTCTAAGAATCCCACCGGGAGAATCTCTTCAAGGTTTGTAAAGTCTCCGGGAGGTCCCATCGTTCCTTGTGGTTTAGTACGACGAAGAGACCAAACGAACCGGTAACCACTTTGCTCAAGCGCGATTGCGATTTCTTTAGCTTGGTCCTCACGGAAACCTCCCATGCTTCCGAAACAGAGGAACACAACAGATTTACTTGGCTGCTCGTCGAGCCACCGTAAGATCTCTGATTGCTTATCGTCAGCCGAATCTGGACCGTTGATTTTAAGATTCAAAATCGGTCCTACTGTGTAAACCGTAGGAAGAGGACTATCTACACCGGAGAAAAACTTGTTAGCTTGAGGCTCAAGCTCAGCGAATGTATTTACCAAAATACCCTTTGTTTCTCGGAATCTTCTGGTTTGGCTTAACAGAACCGGTAACCACTCCTTCGATAACATCGCGGAGGGGAAACAGTTAACCGGTAAAGGACGAGTCAAAGTCGGGACCTCCAACGCAGTGATCTCCGAGTCCTTCAACTCAGTGACGTCATAGTTCTTAACGTCGTAAAGGTACTGAACATGAGCTTGCAATCCAAGAAACGTAGCGTTGGATGTAAAGAACATGTAACTCGGAACGCTGAGCTCGTTGGCGACATCAATCATCGCCGTGCAGAACATATCGATAACGATCCCAGCAAGCCGCGGCGACTCGGGGTTAGCGGGATCAGTTAGTTTTTCAGCCGTGGCCGTTATCTGCGGCTTGAAGCTATCGATGTAAACGAGGAAATTTGGTTTGGTGTCATTGTTGTTTGGTTTTTCGACGGGGGAGAGAATCTTGTAGCTAAGACGGTCTTCAGACGCGGTGGAGAGAGAAGCGAAGTAGGAGGAGGAGCTGCCGCTAGACATCGGAGGGATGATGAGGAAAGTGATGGAGAGATGATCGTCACGGTCGAGAAGGAGCTTAGCTACCTCCACAAATGGTCGGAGGTGTCCGTCACCAGGTGATGGTATGAACACCAGCTCCAGTTTCATTTTTCTGTATAATAATTACTTTTGTGTCAATTGACCAAGAAAAATTGTTTAACCGGTCTTTGCTATTGAAGGTTGTAGCCGTTACGATGAAGTGATAAGACTCGCCTTGTGCATACATGATACGTGGCGTCTGCACATCTTCTTATGTTCTTTTGACTTTTGACCATACAATCTTTAATATTTGATGTTTGTTTATTACAATTGAGCATAATTAGTATGTGACCATGGACCATTTGGTTAGCTTTTCTTTTTTTTTTTTCTTTGAATTTTCAGTTCTTTGCTGCAATATCAATTTACGGTAGCCAACGTGATCCCATAAATTTTTGGCATTTATTTTCTTGTTTCTCGAAATCTCAGCCATGGTCCATGGAGTGGAATGATAGTAGACAAGACACGACGTATAATTAATGGACTCTATTTTGTCCACATGATGACTCATCCAAGAAACGTACTCCACTTGCCAACCTTTTACTCATCCAAGACAGAACCGTGAAGGAAGCAAGCGTAGTCACTAAGAAAAAAAACGATGCATTTCATTTTCTTCTTCTTTGCGAGTTGATGTCACAATTGAACTTATGGTTCAAGATTTCGGATGCACTTTTTAAAACACTTTTCAACAGAATCCTTCACATCAAAAAGAAAAAATACTAAAAAGTTCTTCACATCCCGACTTTTATTCTGAAACATCTTTTGGATTCCATGACATAAAATCTTGTATATTGAAGTAGTTTGAAAGATCGAAGTTCTATCTTAATAGTCACTCTTAGATCATGATGAAATTGGTGTTTTTTTTTTCCAATGAAATCGG
>OVBW01001938.1:3086-13268 GCA_900406355.1 Erysimum pusillum | reverse complement strand
TGTCTGTATATTGTTCTGTGAATACTGAAGAGAATTTGATGGGTTTGATTATATCTTTTTTACTTTTTCATTTGCAAAACTTGGGTGTTTGTGGAGAAACAGATAGATACAGTGAGATTTATGTATTTCTTGTTTCATCTCTTATTTCTCGAGAGCAGTTTGGTGTTCACCGTGTCTCCTTTGCCTCCATTGGTAGAAATCAGAGCTCATAATGACCAAACCTCATCTTTCACTATGTGAAATAGCCGTTAAAATGCTACAAACCTGAAGTTTCTGATATCTTCAAAAGCTTTGCTGCAAAAGCAGACTCCATGGGAGGCTTCACTGCTGTGAATCTTCTACAATTAACAGTCTCTTAAGATTGAGAAACGATTTTGATTTATTATTGAATGGGAAACGAGTTACAGACGCTCAACCAAGATAAATTACCAAACCAAGAACCAACGAGATTGTTGTGGAGAACCCCAAACTTTATCAATATCCCAAAAATCCCCCAAACAACCAAAATTACCAAGACCCTAGACCACTTTCCTACTCTTTCTATCTACACTATGTTTACCGTGTGTAACGGACATTTCAATGTATTGGATACAACATAATTCTTAGGTTGGTTGATTATCTTGGTTTGGCTTGCAATCTTCGAGTCAGTGAGATAAAGGAAGGAAAAAATTGGGGCGGATCTTCAGTACCGTGAATCTGTCCATTGAACAATCTTCAGTAAGGACTTTGGAGAGTTCGATGTAATGTGAAATAGTGTTCACTGCCTTCTTTGGTTGTTCCAGAGATTACGGTTCAGTCTGGTAGACAAATTAAGGAAGTAACAAAACATGTGAGCTACTTATCAGTATTTAAAATGCGATAAGGGTTAGAACGGCGGAGGAAACATCAGAAGTTACCTGATCTGGGCTTCGCAGTCCCAGTTCTATTAAAGGATCAGTTTGATGCTTCTGGAGATATGCTCTTGATCTCATATCTGCCTGCATATAGTATACTTTCCACTTTTCACAAAACCACAGGATAACTATTTTGTTGGCATATCTAAATGCATCACTTACCTGTCTAATAGGTTCGGGAACACGGTACTTGCACGTCATCTTGACAATTTTTACAGCAGAGTCGAGTGATATGCGATGGCCAACTGAAACGTATATGGGCCTCAGAGAACTCACAGTTGGCCTAAATCCCTGTAGAAAGTAAAATTTGTAAAACTTGACCATTAAATTCACTTTCTTACAAAAATTAATAAACCCACACCTATGGAGAAGTTTCGTTGCCAAAACTGATTAATCACTACTAATATAACGCGGTAATTACCAAATAAACACAACAGTTGATAGACAACAAATTATGTTCAAGCAAAGTCACTTACTACTCCCCACGTAAATCCGGAGTCCCCTACCAAAGTGATAACTTGCTCATGCTCGTTTTCTTTGAGCTGAAGCGACCGTCTAACCTCAGACTGATTCAGACCATCCACATGATGCAGCTGAAAATGTTACAAAACCATACATTCCAGTATTCCACATTAACGACCAAATGGAAATGTAGGCAAAACAAAAATCATCATAAGTTACAGAGCTTGAGATTCTGAAAAGATCGTACGTTCTTTCCGACCCCAATGGTAGGGAGGTGAGCAAGAACACCTAAATGACACGCCAAGCCAAATCCTAGAACACAATTACATCCAACACCATAAATTACAGAGCTTGAGATGCAACTAATGTAAACGAAGAAAACTTGTGTGTATATACCTCGTGGATGAAGTATTCCATTTCCATCCACCATCAGTACCTTTGTAAGAGTAAAGCAAGAGACTTTCAGAGAAAGCAAAAAAACGCAAAAGCATGGTTTAAGAGTAGCCAAATTGCAAATTTCAGCAATCTATAGAAGAAGCCAAAACCTGCGGATAGAAAGGATGCTGATCATTCCTCATTTTTTGCAAAATCTGCAAGAGAACCGGAGCCTGTAACATGAAAAAAAAAATCCAATTTCGGGATCTGGGATACTTAGTGAATCAAATGAAATCAGCATTCAGCAGAGCATCTCTCGAAGACTGCAAGTAGGAGACGGGAACCTCACGAAAGGCAAGAAATCCAGGGACATAAGGAACTTGGAGGCGGAGAAGAGACAAGTCTTGGTGGACTACACGCAGAGAAGGTAACTCTAGAACGACGAGACAAGCGCAGGCGACGGAAGAATCTTCCTTGGAAAAGCTCATGTCCACACCTCCAACGTACTTAAGCATCTCCGATCCCTGTGGCAGTTCCATTGATGACGATAACTTCCATGTGAAGTCATCGTACGCGATTAGTTTCTTCTTCAATCGATCCTGCTCTCTGGAAAAACCCAAACAAACCCCTAAATGATTTGATTTCCCCAAATCAAAGAAAAATCGAATGCGACACCTACTCTTTCCAATTCTCGAGCTGAGTTCCCGACGAAGACTCACTTGAAGCTCCTCTTCCATCCATTTTCAGTCGCCGGAGATGAAGATCGGAACAAAGAAACGACGTCGTAATGATAACAGTTAAAGTATGGGCTTATATTAGGCCCATTATTATTTTTAAATGGGTTAGGGTTAGTTTTGTGAATAAAAACGGGTCGGGTTATAATTTAGTATTAGTCGGTTCAGCATTGTGTCTCTCGTCTCCATCTACCACCTCCTCCTTGTGCTGCGTTTCTTACTCTTCTCACAACTAAAAGCTTTTTTCGTTTTCCCGTTCATTCTTTTCTTTTTCTTTTTCCGTGAACTACTAATTTCCGCGATCCCAACGTCTGAATTGATCGCCGTATCTTTTTTTATTCCTCGGAAAGAAAGAGAGGTTTTTATGGACGGGCAAGAGCATGTCGAGGTCCCTAATCCGATGGTTGAGGATGAACAATCGGTTGTTGCGGCTGAGGCAATTGCGGAGCTGGCTAATTCAGCCGGCGGAGCTAAGCCTGGAGAAGAAATACAACAGGAAGGAGAGGAGCGAAACGTGGATGACGAACTTATAGTCAAGGCGCAGAACCTTATGGAAAATATTACTTCCGTTGCCAATAACCCTAATCCTAATATCCTTCACGCTCTGAGTGATCTCCTAGAATCTCAGGAGTCTCTGTATGTCCCTTACTCGCTTCAACTTTCACTCTCTCTTTCTTGATTTGTTCTAGTTTTATTTAGCTTGACGCTTACTTGTATTCTCAGGTTCATAAAGGAGAATGGGTATTTCTCAAATGCTCGCGGTAGTCATAACAGTGGCAAGCTGTGTAATCTCATCCGAGTAAGTCTTTTTAAAGATTTTTTTTTTTTTTTTTTTTGGGTGGCTTCTTTCTTCTTATTTGGTTACTTGATTTTGGCAGGAAAATGATGAGTTTTTCGAATTGATATCCTCAACTTTTCTATCTGAGAATGCTTACTCAACCGCGGTAAAGGCAGCCTCTACAAGGTTGCTCATGAACTGTTCTCTTACTTGGATGGTAAGAATTTTACTGACCTTCTTGCTCCTTTCCTTTATGTTTAGCTCGTTGCTTGGTGCATGACGTTATTTTGGTTTTCAGTATCCCCATGTTTTCGACGATGCTGTTACGGACAATTTTAAAAATTGGGTCATGGAAGAGTCAGTCAAGTTTCCTGGTGAAGACTCTGACAGGAAGGAAGCCTCAGATTCTGAAATGTTAAAGACTTATTCTACAGGCCTTCTTGCTCTCTCTCTCGCGAGGTATAGATTAAACATTCTCAACTTCTTGTCTCTTCTTTCCATTTTTGCAATTTGCCGCCCACAGCTGAAATAAAAATATTTTATTTTTGTCCGACTCATGTAAGTCGTGGGCAATTAGTTGAAGACGTTTTGACATCAGGACTATCTGCTAAGCTTATGCATTATCTTCGAGTACGAGTTATTGGAGAGCCAAGCACAAGCCGTAGAGATGCCCTTCACACAACTGAGACTAAGCACGTGTCCTTAAAAACAAAAGAAGAAGGTCGAAGTAGGGTGCGGAAGTTTGTTGATACAGTTGAAGGTGACCATGTTCATGAGACTGACTCCGGCAGAGAGATGGGACAATCTGATGTACGGTCTGATGGCGAATTCGAAATCGATGGCAGAGAAAGATTTAATGTTTCAGGTGTTGTTGATTGTAAAATGAAACCTGGAGATGACAATAGTGGGAGAGATGACCTTTCAAGACACAGACTTAACAGATCAAAATCGAGGGGGAGAGGAAGGGTTAATGAAGGTGCGACTGATACAGAAGTTCTCTTGGCATCTCCGAGATCAGGTCGTCTAGTTGTTAGAGATAGGGATCTATCAAAAATTTCAGATGGCAGAAATGCAGAAGATGTTACCATATGTCTGGGGAAAATGAAGTCTGGTATTATGGAGATAGAAAGAGAGGATAATGATGAGTGCTTTCAAGGTTGCATAATAGGAACCAAAAACATAACTGATCTAGTAAAGAGAGCAGTTGGAGCTGCTGAAACCGAAGCTAGAGCTGCCCATGCTCCTGATGACGCAGCTAAAGCAGCTGGCGATGCTGCAGCAGAGCTTGTTAAAACTGCTGCTTTGGAGGTATGTTTTTCTTTGTTTGATTAGCTGTTAGTGATTTCATTTCCATAATGAATCTCTGGTATACAGTGACCTGATATTTATATTGATTGTCTTTATTTTAAATTATCCAGGAATTCAAGTCTTCTGGCAGTGAAGAAGCTGCTGTGGCTGCTGCTACTCGAGCGGCTATTACAGTCATAGATGCCGCTGAGGTTTCAAGGTCAGTCATGCTGTGGATATAACGTTGCTGTTTATCAGTTATTTATTTCTGGATTGTTTAGGGCTTTAACTCTGGTATTTGGTTGGTGGCAGAAATCCTACTACAGATTTAAAAAATGTTGAAACACATGCAATTGCGGATGTTAGTGAAGTTTCACTTCCAGATATCGAATCGTTGGCTCAGTTACAAGAAAAATATTGCATCCAGTGCCTTGAGATACTGGGAGAATATGTTGAGGTTCTCGGGCCTGTACTCCATGAAAAAGGTGTTGATGTATGCATTATGCTGCTGGAACGTACATCCCAATTTGATGATAGTTCTACAGTGTCTCCTTTGTTACCTGATGTCATGAAATTAATTTGCGCTTTGGCTGCGCACCGGAAGTTTGCTGCGATGTTTGTTGACCGGGGTGGCATACAAAAACTACTTGCTGTTCCAAGGGTTTCTGAGACCTTTTATGGCCTCTCATCTTGCTTGTACACCATTGGCTCTCTTCAGGTAATAATAACAGCAAATTTGTATTACTTCGAATGCAATTTTTGTTCACCTTCATCGTACAGAAGTATGACTTCTAACAGAAGTTGGACAATCGTTGAATTAGTACAAATCCTGCTTCTTCTTACCTTCAAAATTTTTCTCAGGGTATAATGGAGCGTGTCTGTGCACTTCCGTCGGATCTCATACATCAAGTTGTTAAATTAGCTATCGAACTTCTCGACTGTTCCCAGGATCAAGCCAGAAAAAATTCAGCTTTGTTCTTTGCTGCTGCTTTTGTCTTCAGAGCCATTTTAGATGCATTTGATGCTCATGATAGTTTGCAGAAACTCCTTGGAATTCTTAAAGATGCAGCCTCAGTTAGAACTGGTGCTAATTCTGACCGATCAGCTCCTGAAGTCATGACGTCCTCAGAGAAACAGATGACTTTTCACACTTGTTTTGCTTTGCGCCAATATTTTAGAGCTCATCTTCTTTTGCTTGTTGATTCAATCCGTCCTAGCAGAAGTAGCCGAGGTGGTGTGCGAAATGTTCCTAATATAAGGGCAGCCTATAAGCCCCTTGACATCAGCAATGAAGCTGTTGATGCCATCTTCCATCAGTTACAGAAGGATAGGAAGTTGGGTCCGACCTTTGTGAGAACTCAGTGGCCTGCCGTCAATAACTTTTTGGCCTCCTCTGGACATGTTACCATGTTGGAATTATGTCAGGTAATGTAACAATTTAATCTCCACATGTACTTTGTTTTGTCTACCATGTATTAAACCTTATGGTCACACGTGCAGACTCCACCGGTAGACCGTTATCTGCATGATCTACTCCAGTATGCTTTTGGTGTTCTTCACATAGTTACATCAATACCTGATGGCCGCAAAGCAATTGCGAATGCCACACTCAGCAACAATCGTGCTGGCATTGCTGTCATTCTGGATGCAACAAATATTTCCAACAGCATAGTAGACCCTGAGGTCAGTAGTACGCTTCTATCCATTATTCACATAGGTTTTGTCTTTCTTTTTCTGCTTCTCATTGATACTTGCCTTCTTCATGTTTTCGTTGTTATTGAAGATCATACAGCCTGCACTAAATGTCCTAATCAATCTGGTGTGTCCACCACCATCATTAAGCAATAAGCCCCTTGCACAAAATCATCAACCCGGCCAAGCCTCTGCCCGTCCTTCTACTGATGTTGCTGTAGGTACTCAGTCCACTGGTAATGCCCCGCAAACTCCTGTTGCACCAGCATCTTCAGGTTTGGTTGGGGATCGAAGAATTTTCTTAGGAGCAGGAACTGGTTCTGCTGGCCTTGCTGCTAAGTTGGAGCAGGTTTATCGTCAAGCCCGCGAAGCTGTTCGTGGGAATGATGGTATAAAAATTCTTTTAAAACTTCTTCAGCCCAGAATATGTGTGAATCCTCCTGCTGCCCCAGATTGTCTACGAGCGCTGGCTTGCAGAGTACTTCTTGGTCTGGCTAGAGATGATACAATTGCACAAATGCTGACTAAACTTGAGGTAGAATAGCAATTTTCTTTCCCCGGTTATCTTCATCCTCTTTTATATCTGCGATACATCTGATGAAGTTGAGCAGGCATCGATGGTTATAGATACTGACTTTCCAAGCATGGTTTCTAGGTTGGTAAGAGTTTATCAGAACTAATTCGGGATTCAGGTGGTCAGTCAAGCGGCACAGATCATGGCAGATGGCAGGCTGAACTTGCTCAGGTGGCCCTTGAGCTAATAGGGGTAATGAGCTGAATTTTTGATTTATTTTTCTTGTTTAATGTCTGTATGGGATTCTTTTGTGTGCTTTATATGTAATTAGTGTTTATTTCATTCCTTGTTTCTCTGTTGAAGTTTTGCTAACATATTTAATTGTATTTTGTATTTGTTTGCAGATAGTGACAAATTCAGGGCATGCGACTACACTAACAGCCAGTGATGCTGCTACTCCAACACTGAGGCGCATTGAAAGAGCTGCCATTGCAGCAGCAACACCTATAACTTATGATTCTAAGGAGCTTTTGCTCCTTATCCATGAGCACCTCCAGGCATCAGGTCTTGCTGAAACTGCTTCAACACTGTTAAAAGAGACTCAATTAACTCCTCTACCTTCATTGGCTTCCCCTTCTTCTATTACATATTGCTCTACACAGGAGATGTCTACACCGCTAGCTCAGGAACAATGGCCCTCTGGCCGTGCTAACAGTGGATTTTTCACCAGCAAACCCAAAGTCTGTGCACATGAAGAAGATCCTAATTCTAGATGTAATGCAGCTCTATCTGCCAGGAAGAAGCATTTGACTTCCTCGACACAGGAGATGTCCACACCAGTAGCACAGCAACAATGGCCCTCAGGCCGTGCCAACGGTGGCTTTTTCCCCAGCATACCCAAAATCAATGCACGTGATGAAGATCCTAGTTCGAGAGGTAACGCAGTTCCATCTGCAAAGAAGAAGCAGTTGACTTTCTCACCCAGCTTTAGTTTGCAGTCACGAAAGCAATCTTTCTCCCATGACTCTCAACCTCAGTCTACGCAGAGAATAAATTGTAGTTCGAATTCAGATCCTGCTGGGGCAGATACATCAGAAACTGCTGCAGAATTAGTTTTAAAGAACGACCTTGATGCNTTGCAGTCACGAAAGCAATCTTTCTCCCATGACTCTCAACCTCAGTCTACGCTGAGAATAAATTGTAGTTCGAATTCAGATCCTGCTGGGGCAGATACATCAGAAACTGCTGCAGAATTAGTTTTAAAGAACGACCTTGATGCCGATGCTCAATTTAAGACCCCGATTTCCTTTCCGAAGAAACGGAAATTGTCTGAGCTTAGAGACCCAGAGTTGTCAGTTCCGGGTAAAAGAATCAATTTGGGCGAGTTAGGACCACGATCTCCAGCTTGTCCAACCACAGCTTCCTTACGTAGGAATTCAACCATTGCGGATGGCTCAAGTTTGCAAACACCAGCTTCAGCTTTAGATACCAACCAATCTGGGAGCTCCAGACTGGGCCAGATGACACCTGCTTCTCAGCTAAGGTTTCCAAGTGATCCCCAGCCTTCAAATCCAGAACGGTTATCACTAGACTCACTTGTGGTTCAGTATTTGAAGCACCAACACAGGCAGTGCCTGGCTCCAATCACAACTCTTCCCCCTGTCTCTCTCTTACATCCGCATGTCTGTCCTGATCCTAAACGGTTACTTGAAGCTCCGCTAAACATCACTGGACGTCTTGGGACCCGTGAGCTTCAAAGTTTCTACAGTGGAGTCCATGGGAGTCGCAGGGATCGACAATTTGTTTTCAGCAGATTCAAATCTTGGAGATCTTTCCGGGATGAGACTGCTCTCTTTACATGCATTGCACTTCTTGGAGGTACTAATCATTTAGCAGTCGGTAGTCATGCTGGAGAAATCAAGATATTTGAAGCTAGCAGTGGTAGCTTGCTTGAGAGTTTCTCAGGTCACCAGGCTCCGGTTACACTTGTTCAGCCGTATGTCTCTGGTGATACTCAGTTGTTGCTTTCATCGAGCTCCAGTGATGTGCAGTTGTGGGATGCGTCTTCTATAACTGGTGGGCCTAGACACTACTTTGATGGATGCAAGGCTGCAAAATTCAGCAACTCTGGGCTACGTTTTGCAGCACTCTCTTGTGAAGCATCAACAAAAGATGTTCTTTTATATGACGTACAGACCTGCAGTCCTTGTGATAAACTCACTGACACAATCACAACTTCTCGAAGTAATCCCTATTCTCTTGTACACTTCAGCCCTTGCGATACCCTGGTAATGTGGAATGGTGTTCTCTGGGACCGCCGTGACCCAGTGAGTGTATGTCGGTTTGATTTTTTAACTGATTATGGCGGCGGTGGTTTTCATCCTTCTAGGAGCGAGGTAATGGATAAATTAACTCTCTTTTTTTTTTTGGACGAAAAAATCATGACTCTTTAATCTGAATTATATGTGATAATACCAAAGCTATGAAATTGTCATTCCTATTCCAGTTTACCAAACCTGATGAGTGACTCTCAACCAAACCCTAGAACAATCCACACCCTAGACAATCGAAGTCAGCCTTATAAAAATCCATCCCCCCCTACTAACTGCTTCCAAACCAACTCAGCTGAACTTCTGCAAGTAGACTCGCTTTTCTGTTTCTTGGCTTATCAGCATGTTGTTTATTACAGGTGATCATAAACTCAGAGGTCTGGGATATGAGGAAGTTCAAGCTTCTTCGAACTGTACCATCATTGGACCAGACAGCTATTACGTTCAACTCCAGGGGAGATGTTATATACGCAATGCTGAGGAGAAACATTGAGGACGTTATGTCTGCTGTTCACACACGCCGTGTGAAAAATCCCTTGTTTGCTGCTTTCCGCACTCTTGATGCGATCAACTACTCAGACATTGCCACTATACCTGTGGACCGATGTCTTCTTGACTTTGGCACAGAACCAACAGATTCGTTCCTTGGCCTGATCACAATGGAAGACCAAGAAGATATGTTTTCCTCGGCCAGGATGTATGAGATTGGTAGACGTAGACCGACAGATGATGACTCTGATCCCGATGATGATGATGAGACGGAGGATGAAGATGAAGATGATGAAGACGAGGAAGATGACTTGGACCGGATTCTGGGACTAGGTGGAGACGATAGCGATAGTGGAGATGATGACATTAGCAGTGAAGACAATGAAGATAGTGCGAGCGATTTTGATGATGAAGAAGGGATACTCCTTGACGGTGGTGGCCTAATGGGGATTATAGAGGATGGAGGGGATGAAGATGATGATAATGGTGGTGATGATGATGATGACGACGGTGAGATGCAGGATTATAGCAGTGGCGAAGAGGATTATATAGACAACATAAATTCTTTTTAAGGTTTTCTATCTTATTTTCTTTTGAGCTCTACAGATCACTAAGATGGATTTTTACT
>OVBW01001937.1:0-13272 GCA_900406355.1 Erysimum pusillum | reverse complement strand
ATCCAAAAACTGTGATATAAGTTGTAACACAGATTAAATATCCGAAGATTAATTATTGATATATATCGAGATCTACAAGAGAGAAGAGGTGTTTTGAAAATTACATTATAAGAGGGAATATTATGAGAGATAAGTCTATGTTTATTGTGATAAAGATTATTAGTCCTAATAAGATAAAGACTACTCATATTTCCTAAGGATTCATGTTTATCTTGAATATAATCCCTTTTTATATATATAAATCTAAATTGCTAAAATTTGGATCGATTTAATAACAATTTATAAACCTAAATTGCGAATTCAAACCTATCGATTAATGTAAATTCTAACTTCATTACCAAAAAAAAAAAGGGAGATTTTTATAAATATACTAAATTTTATAAGAAATTTGAAAACTACACTCAATATTTTGATAATTTGAAAAGTACTCTTTTTAAGTTGAAAATGTACCAAAATACCCTTTTTATTTATTTATTTAAAAATTATTTTAAATAATACTGTAAATATAATTAAAATTCAAAAACAAATTCGTCATTAATTTTTAAATATAAAAAAAAAATTTAAAATTATATAATTTGTTTAGAATAATTATTAGGATATATATTTTGAATATATAAAAATATTTCAATTTATTATTGATAATATTATTTTAATGTATAATTTATTCAAAATTGGAATAATTCAAAATTATATAATTTATAATAAATAAATATTCGTTCAAAAAAAAATTTCCTATATTTTTGGTAGATTTATTTAATTTTATATTGATTTATTACTAAAGTCGATTTTTTTAACCATCGACCTATTTTTCTCTTCTATTGACTTAATTTTCTTCTCCATCGACTTTTTTTAAACAGTTGACTTATATTTTGGTTGGTTAATTTATAACATTGTTGATTTTTTGAACTGTTGACTTGTTTTTTTTGTTCATTGATTTATAATTTTTTTCTGTCGACTTGTTTATTAATGGTAGACTTACTTCATTATTCGTTGACTTATTAATAAGGTTGATTTTTTTAACTATCGATTTATATTTTGTTTTTATCGACTAAATTCATTTTCTATCGACTTATATTACAACTGTCGACTTGTATTTTAATTAATTGATTTTTTACATAGTCGACTTTTTAAACTGTTGATTTATTTTTCTGATTTGTTGATATATGATTTTTTTTTCATCGACTTGTTTTTGGTTGGTAGACTTATTTTATTTTATACTGACTTATTAATAAGCTTGATTTTTTGAACTGTTGACTTAAATTTTATTTTTGTCGATTTAATTTAATTTTTTGTTGACTTATATAAAAACAGTAGACTTATATTTTGATTAATTGATTTTTTACATTGTCGACGTTTTTTAACTATTGATTTATTTTCTTGTATATCGAGAAACTTATTTTTGGTAATAATATTTTAATTAATAATTTATTTCTGAAAAAATTCAAATGTTTTTTTAAAAAATTATATATATATTTAGAATTAATGATTAAGATAATTTTAGTCTTTTTTTTTTTGGACAAAAAGATAATTTTAGTCACTATCCAAATTATTTACTAAATCAATCATAAATCTAAATAACTTTTTATTATATAATAAAAATCCATAATTTATTTCGATTTATTTATTTGTAATTAAGTATTTAAATATGTAAAGTAATTCATTATCTAGAATCTTAACTAAATCGATAAAATCCATAATAAAAAATTTTATAAAAAATTCTTTTGTGTAACTACGTAATTGAACAAATTTATCTGTTCTCAAAGAAAAAAATTATATTTGAAATACCTCACCTATATGATAAACTTGTTGTCATCGTACCTCACTTGAGTTTTTGTTTTTCATGTATTAGTTTAATTTTCTTTTTTAATCTGAATTTTAGTTTTAAATCATTATATCTATTAATAAAATTTATCATTATCTAAGTTTTTAACTAATTAATTTTTTTTAAAAAATATTTCAAGTGTATAACTTGTTAAAAACGAATTTTAATATAAATAAATTAGTTTTAAATTTTAAATTATATTTGTAGAAACTAATTGACTAAATAATATTTGTTTTTTTTTTTTTGTAGAGGAACTAAATAATATTTACAAAAATATTTTTTCAGATTAACTAATTATTAATTAAGGACAAAAATGTCATTTTGAATATTATACAAGGTAGATTTCAAATTTTATAAAGTTATGATATATATTTCAAATTTCTTTGAAGATACAAGGTATGCGGGCAAATTAATCCAAAAAAAAAATGTAAATTCTAACTTAAAGCTAATTAATAAGATAAAGAATTCTTAGAAAGTTTGCATGCATGGTAACTATTGTGCGGCTCTACAAACATTATACGATCTCAAGAACTCGACGAATCTATAAGTTTTCTTAAATTATTTGAGTGAGGAAAATATTCTCCTCATCACACTTTTGAACAAGTATGTGTTTCTCGTTTCTGTGTTTCTAGTTAGAAAACGATTTTTTATTAGATCATTGGTTGGGCTCTATCTATATTCTACATCTAAATAAATCTACAATAAAAATTTTATGTTTTTTTGTTGTAACAAGAATTTCTACAATACAATTTTGGTGTGTTTAAGATCTACATAAATAATGTTTTCTCTCTTCTAGACTTCAATTTTTTTTTCGTCATCAAATTTTATTTAATAACTTGTAACATAATGTGTTTTAGAAAAACCCATTAAATCGTTATTTTTGCAATTTTAGCTTCTATCTCCAGAAAAATATACAAGTCAATCCCGTGAAATCAAAAGTAATACGCAATATAACCATTGACGACAATAACATGTGTTATATTATGTGTTATTTTTGAATTCTCAGGATTAGTCTGCATTTTCTGAAGATAGAAGATAACTTGCAGAAACTAGAGTTTTAAAAGGTTATTTTGCAGAAAACCCTTAACAAGCTATTGATTAATTTATTTATTTTGTTGCACTTCACTACAGTTTAAGGAATTTTTTCGTAGGTGAGTCTATCCATTAGGGACAAGATGTCATGCAAATACAACAAAAAACGTCATAACCAGAAAAATACGATGGGGATGTTATCTGATGGCTCTATGACGCTTAAGTAAATAGACCACAAGTAAAAGTTGTGAAAACAGGGAGGACATGTTTAGTAGTATTAATATATTTTCATTAATATATTTTCAAATAAAATTAAAT
The DNA here is from genome assembly GCA_900406355.1 of Erysimum pusillum. NCBI lineage: Eukaryota > Viridiplantae > Streptophyta > Magnoliopsida > Brassicales > Brassicaceae > Erysimum > Erysimum pusillum. The sequence continues at coordinate 10,100 of OVBW01001937.1, read as the reverse complement.
AATCTTTTCATTACTTTGGACTAAGAGCAATCAATCTTTAATATCAGTCTTTGATTTCCACAGATTCTCTTGGTTTTCAGAAAATAAAGAAAGACTATATATAATCCTATAAGCAATATAATCCTCTTCCATGTAAATGATCCAAAATAGTTCATGGAAACATAACTATATATCCATGAATTTCCAAATAAAAAGATATATTAGTAACTCACGTGCTTTCCTTGATTGTCAAACATCTATCTATCACCTTTTGGAGTGAGAGAAACAAAAGAAGACACTATGAGCCACCTCAAACACCTCACCATCTTGTTGTTTCAATCGATATAGTAATTCGGCAGTGCATCATCTCGCATCAACCAGGTACCGACAGCACAACTTAAAACTGCTAACGCATTGTACTTCGATGCGTTTGTTTCTCAAGTTTCCTCGTGTCCTACTTTTCTTAGTTTGTGGATTCAAACAATTAAAAAATCCACACTATAAAATATGAATATTTTACTAAAAGTGGTTTGACCTTGTATAAGTTAACATATGAACTTTTGATATTAATTTTGAAAGTCAACAAAGGAGCTAGTTCGTGTTTATTTTGGCAATTCGTGTTTATTTTGGCAAGTTTTGCAAAGTTCGTGTTTTTTGGCCGAATTCCCATTTGAATATTAGCCAGGTTTATGAAATTTTTAGGCTTTGATTGTTTGTAGATTCTAGAATGGTTTTTGGTTTTTGATTCTTGAAAATTCATTATTTTATCCAATCAAGATTTTCAAAAAGTAGATTTCCTAAATTTTGGGAAATCTAGTTTTTTGTAGTTTTTATCATTTTCTAAAGAAACCAAAACCCAAATATTTTGGTTTTCACTCTTTTCTCATTTTTCATCACTAAGACTTTAGTTTTTTTTTTTTTCTTTTTTTTTAATTGTAAACATTTTTTTTTATTATCCAAAATCCAAAAACTATAAAATCAGAAAAGAAAATCTAAAAACTAAAATCTAAAATCCAAAAACTGTTATAAAATCTACAAATATTCATGGCCTTAGTTTTCATTTGCGTGTAAAAAATATGTGTAAAAACAGATAGATGTATAATGTAATTTTTTCTAATCTAGTTTTACTTGTATACAACGAAAAAATGTAAAGAGAATTTTGAGGTTGATATAAAATGTAAAAAAGTAAAGAGAAATTTGACATTGTTAATTTACTATATTAGAAATTGAAAAGATTACGTTATTGTAAAAAAAATATAGAAAATTTCACATACTCTTATACTCTAAAGTTTTTTTGCATAACAGGTTGTTAATTTTTGTAACTAAAATTATTAAGAAATTATTATTTTATAACACGTAAAAACCAAAAAAAAATTACAATGTTTATTTTTAATATATAGAAGATAGAAGATCTAACGATTTGTATTTTAACAAAATAAATTATAAAATAAAAGTCATATGTATTGGATTTGATATATTGTATGGTGTTGTTAGCTCCACTAAGCTTTTGGTCACTTTTGTGTTTCCTCTCACTTTTCCTTGACTATTTCTTTTATTCAAATGGATAAGAAAAAGAAAAAGTATAAGGCGGATTACGTGAATTACCCAGTATGATCTATGTTCAAAAAAATTACTCAAAATTTTATGAAATTTTCTGAATTAACTAAAATACCCCTCTCGAAATTTTCCATGACCGAAATTAGCATTTTTTTGAAAACTCGACCGAGCTGGGTGGCAGGGTGGAATCCCAATGTGGCACACAATATTCAGGATCTTAACCTGCAGCACGTGAATCAAAGTAAGTCAATCATTTACTTATTTCTAATTTCAATTTCACAAATTATTCATAATTTTCAATTTTCAATTGTAGATCTCCAGCAAGTGGTGAAGCTCTCGAGACTCGAGTTCCTTACCTACGAGGACCTCCGAATTGTTTTCCAATTCGGACCGATCCTACCACGTACTGTTGTAAACATTTTTTTATTATCCAAAATCCAAAAACTATAAAATCAAAAAAGAAAATCTAAAAACTAAAAATCTAAAATCCAAAGACTGATTTAAAATCTACAAATATTCATGCATTCATGGCCTTAGTTTTGATTTGCATGTAGAAAGTATGTGTAAAAAACAGATAGATGTATAATGTAAAATTTTCTAATCTAGTTTTACTTGTATACAACGAAAAAATGTAAAGAGAATTTTGACGTTGATATAAAATGTAAAAAAGTAAAGAGAAATTTGACATTGTTAATTTATTATATTAGAAATTGAAAAGATTACGTTATTGTAAAAAAATATAGAAAATTTTACATACTCTTTACTCTAAAGTTTTTTGTATAACATGTTGTTAATTTTTGTAACTAAAATCATTAAGAATTTTTTTTTTATAACTCGTAAAAAACAAAAAAAATTACAATGTTTTTTTTTTTAATATATAGAAAATAGAAGATCTAACGATTTGTATTTTAACAAAATAAATTATAAAATAAAGTCATATGTATTGGATTTGATATATTTTAATTTTTGTGAGTATGACAAACAACAGAGCGTATATGAAAAATAAATTTGTCATTCATTACCACACTCAGAGTATGGTCACCGCCTCTTCAAAGAATGTCATAGTGTCATGGACCAGGCATACTTTCTCATCTTGTTCTTGCAGAATTCCTGTTTGGATCGCCGCCATTAGAGCCGTTAGGAAGTTCGGTGAGTACAACCATCGTCGTGTGACGTCAACAATAACAAATTAATTGAAAGTATTATTCTTTAATTATGTAATCATATTTCATTTAGAATAAATCTAATTATATGAAAAATATACGTATAATTTCCTTATGATTATCATTATATGTTAAAAAAATTATTTAAATTTATAAGTTTTTATAATCATCTATTTATATTTTAAAGATTATTCAAATTTATAATTATCTTATAATTGTCTTATAATTATCTTATAATTATCTTTATACATTTTAAAATTGTTTAAAACAAATTTTTTAATTATGTAATCATTTTTATTTTAGATTTAGTAAACTATTTATAATTTCCTTATAATTTTCTTTTATATTTTTAAATTTTTTTAAAATTAAAATTTTCTTACAATTATTTTTATACATTTCAAAACTATTGAAAATAAAATTTGTAATTATGTAATCATTTTTCTTGTAGAATCAATAATCTAGAATTGTTTAACTTTATATAATAAGATTTTAGACACATGTCAAAATTTCGGATCGCTAAAATCGACATGTATAACGATCCTATGAGTTACTAATTTCAAAAATCCAACTTTATATAGTAGAATACTAATTTCACTAATATTTTCTTTTAATTATATATAGTTTTCATTCACTCAACTCAAATTCTGACACAATGAGACAATAGTTAAGAAAAAAATTTCATCTAATTTTTCCATTACATAATACGATTGTGAAATATAAAGGTGGAATACAATTTTAATATACAAAGCCGGCAGAAAACAAATATATCCCTGAAAACTAAGCCTAAACAAGAGAGACATAAACTAGCAACTAAACTAGCAACTAACAAACTTCCGAAACCTTATTACTCCAAGAAATTCAATTACAAACTACGGAAATGAGAGCAACTGCAAACCGCTTAGTCTTAATTAAATACAACATGATAACGACAGGATAAGCAATATAAAAAAAAAAATTAGACAGACAATAGTTACATTTAAAACGAACATTTTTTCATTAAAAATGTGTATAAAGGATGCTATGTTCTCCTATTCACATACACACATAACAATTGGAAATTACATAAACTTAATAAATAAATTACTATTAATTCTCTCAAAAAAAAACCCAAACGACTCATAAATTATAAGAAGAACTTTCATTGAATCATAGGCTTCCTGATGACGTGTCCCTTTGTGAAGGGCTTCTCCAAAACCCAGCTCCATAGAAACGTTCCAACATTTCATTATCAAGCCTAACGACGTCGTTTAACTCACCATTCTCTTTATCACATTCCTCAAAAACAATCTCAGCCGTTGGATCTTCCTCGTTCAATCTAGCGTGTACGGTACTCCTCTCACTTCCTTCAAGCAAACCATGTCGTTTCCTCACAAAACGTCGTCGTTTACTTCTTCTCCAAGCTTTTTTACAAACCGCCGCCGGAACTTTATAAACGGCCAAAACCACCAGATTAACCACCGCACAAGGACAACAACACCAAACCGCCGCACACTCCGCCGCCGCTCCTCCAGCTACCTCTCCAACTTTTCTCCTCTCTTTACTCATCACCACCGTCGTCGTCGGAGAGTTTCTCATCGCTGATTCTTCCGATGAAGCTAATAACGGCGATTTAAGTATCACGTGACGAGTCATTTGAGAGAGATCACGTGCCACTTCTTCTGGGATCAATTTCAGATTAATGAAATAATAACCTTTTTTTTTTTAATCTTCTCAGATTTTTCCGAGAAAATTGAATCTAGTGAAAATTGACCCATCTTTGATTAGGTCATTCATCATTTGATTCTTAAGGTTATGTTTGATAATCAAATCATGGTGATGATGATGATCCCAGGAAGAGAGGAAGGATTTTGAGAAAACTTGTGGATGATAAATAAGGAAGAGGAGGGATTTAACGAAAATTTTTTGGCTGAGTTAAAAAATAGCTGTGTGAATTTTCTTGGATTGGTTGTAAATTTTTTCCTGAGAAAGTGAGAGAAAATTTCGAAAAAATCGTTTGGTCAAAGAGATAAAAATGGAACCGAGAAGATCGGAGAGGATATAACTAAAGATTTTGTTTTTTTTTTTTTCTTTTCCTAATTTAAACAAACAATAAATAAACACTTAAAAAGACACTTGTTGATTTTTCTTTGGCTGCTATAGTTTCGGGTTTGATTTAATTAAGTTCGAATTTATTCGTTTTTTAAAAAAAGATTTATATAGAAAATTAAGAAAAAATCGATTCGGTTTCGGTATGGTTACTATTTGATTCGAATAGGTTCAAGTAGTTGAATCAAGAACCAAAATATCACAAGTTTTTCCGGTTCGGATTCTAAAATACTCATATAACTGAAAAATAACCAGATAATCAAAAATTTCAAATATTTTTAAGTATTTTGAGTGTTTTTGGCTAGTTTGGTTGGATCCATTCAATTCCAGTTTGATTATTCAAATATTTGGATATATTTTGGTTATTTGGCTTAAAAGTAACTAATATTTTTATATATATAATTGTAATTCAGAGTATCTAAAATATTTTGGTTCGAGTCTAGTTCAGTTTTGGTTTTTCAGTTATAGAATTTAGGTTTTGTTGATATTTAATTGGTTTTGGTTTGATTTCTCCTTTTCTTGGTTTAGTTTTGGTTCGGTACTTTCCCGTCGGATATTCGTCCCGTTCTAGACTGCGACTTGAGAGATATCTATTTGATTTGGTCTACACGTGACGTAAGTGATGTTTGGTAATAAAGTCGTTTTTGGAGTTCTCTTCTTTATGTTCGTTTGTTTGTTTTAAAAGCTCATATGAGCCACCAAATTGTTTGCTTATCAAAGCACCTGAATTTTTTCTTTCTCATCTTGTATAGCTGTATTGATTAAATTTTGTGGAAGTGACAGCTTGATAGGAGCTTCTATTAATAGAAAATTGAAATTTAAAAGATAAAAAGTTAATAAGGGTTGAAAAGAGATAACTAAACAAAATAAATTTATTTTTATATATAAGATTATAACTCGTGGTTTGAATTGATCTTATGTACAACATATAACGTATTAGTCGCGTAAGCATTTTTTAATATTTTGTTTACCATATGATTGTGAAAAGTAGTTGAATATCATTTTCAACCTACGTACATGTAATCTTAGACATATTGATAGACCGGCGGGAGGACGCTCTGCCTCCGAGTCAGCATCTCTACGCCGCCAGAAGAGATCCTCCGGCTTCTGTTCGTCGTTTTGAGCCTCCACCGCCTCCACTTCCTGGTAGTCGTCTTGAGGCTCCACGTCCTGGGCCGTTCTCCCCTCCTGCGACTGCGCCGTTCTACCCTCCTGCGTCTGCGCCGTTCTACCCTCTTGCGACTGCGCCGTTTGACCCTCCTGCGACGTTCAACCCTCCTGCGCCTGGTTCGTTCGATTCCGGATTTAACCCGCCTGAACCGTTTAACCAGTCTGTTCTCCTTAACCATCCGGCTCCTGGCACGATTTTTACTTTCATCCTCCCCTTCCTGGTCATGTTAACTCGTTTTATCCTCACCCTTTTGCTATCGTTAACCGCTCCTCCGGCTCCCGTTAAACCTCCTCCTCCTGCTCCCCCCGTTAACCCTCCTCCTCCTGTTCCAGTGTAACAGGATATCTTAACTATTTTATTAATAATGCAATATGCTTTGTGGTCCAATGTTATAAGGCATAATAATAAAAATTCGNTTTTCAAAAAAAAAAAAAAAAAAAAAAAGTTTGACAAAAAAAAAAAAGACATATTGATAGACAATTTGTTCCACTTGCACAATTAATTATTTGAAATGTATGGATTCATGTGACTTTTGGATCGCTCTAACTAGTACGAGTCGATGAAGTTGTCATATGCTACTTTAAAGATTGAGATTATTTTTGGACGCTAACGAAATATGAAGTAAGAACAATGACATTTTGGAATACAATGTACATAAGATATTTGTTGAATAAATTTTACATTTATAAAAAAAAAAAAGCGCTCAAGAATGATTATTGATATTAATGTGATATTTTTTCGAAAACACTTCGGTCCTTCATTCAATATTGAGATCACATAATTGGTCAAATGAAAAATATAATATAAGTGATTAAGTTTTGAAAGTACAATAATAATTTTTATTTAGTGAAAAACCTAATAGGAATTTTCAGTAATCCTTAATATAGTATCATCCAATGTCAATTATAGTATTATAGTATTAGCTCACATAATCCCTAATATAGTATCATCTCCTATGATACCAATTTGACATTGGCAGAGACCTCCATAAACTTGAAAATCCCTATTTTCAAAAATTATAGTATTAGATCACATAATCCCTAATATAGTATCATCTCCTATGATACCAATTTGATAGGAGATTCAGTGATTTGGAAAAACCTCTAGTTTAGTTTTTGAATTGTGTTTAAAAACGTATTATAAAACCTAACAAAACTATATTCTTATAGTGAAAGTTCTTAATAAACTAATCAAATGTATATATTTATTATAAATATAGACTATTTATAAAGTTATGTGGCATACAATTCGCATGTGTATAACACATACTTTTACCTAGATTAGTATGATATATGCGAGCCATTTGAAAGTAGATATATGTGAAGAACAATGCTAGTTTACAGACTTTGGATCGATAACTTTAGTGTGGAGTGATTTAGATTTGAAAATAGGGATTTTCAAGTTTATGGAGGTCTTTGCGAGTGTCAAATTCTTTCATGAGAAATTTTTGTACATAACAAAATTTTTATCAAGACCATTAATGATGATATTCCTGACATTACAATTCATAACTTGCTCTGTGATATTCTTTAATGGGCATCTTATAAGTTTACGTCGGTCTCCTTTGTTTTCACATCTAGAATCAATAATGGTGTTGCCGATTTGTTAGCCAAAAATGGTTGTAGTACTTATTCTTTTTACTCTGGATCTATTGTTCCTCCTTCATGTTTGAACCATGTTTTGTATTGTGATACTCTATACTATAATCAATAAATTTCACTTTTGCTGGAAAAAATAAAAAAATAAAAAAATAAAGAAAAAAATTAAAAGAACATGGAAAAAAACACTAAGCATAGACAAAATCAAAGGATTTCTCTACATAGATTAGGGGAAATAACAAATGAAAGAATGAAACTCGTTGCTTTCTATACAACAATAAACTTTATCCCTAAAGTTTGACTAACTAAAAACTATTATCGCAGCGAGGAGAGGTGATGCAAGGTCATTTTAACTATTCCTACGTTCAACTCCCACATCCAGACTACGACGACTACTACCGCGTTAGGCACACCTACAAGAACCAGGACGATTTCCCAGATATCTGCATAGTCCATTATAGGGTTGTTCATGTGAACGACATCTACCTCCAAGACAACAACGAAGATGATGATGTGGAAGACGAGATACTCAATCTTGAGTATCTCGAGTAAGTAAGATCAATATATCTGCCTGGTACCTCATTGAAATGCAAACAGGTGTTAAAATGATGTGTATTTCTTGATATTGTCTATGTCTTTCGTACCTAACAATGCGTGTTTGTGGATGTTATCTCTTTATATTATTTTAGCTATCAACTTAGTACCTTAAAATGCAAACAAGAACCATATGTGTTTGTGTATATTATATCTTTATCTTCTGTTAGCTATTGTTCAGATTCGGAAAGTTCATAGTCAAGCTAAGTTAGTATACCTTAAAATGGCTCATCTGAGTTTGTGAATCTTGAACCTGAGATGAAAGCATCGCGGATTAAACATAAATCAATGATTCTAATTAACTTTTGCAATCTCCGAAACAATTGTTCATTTTTGTGAAGTACCTTTATGACAAATTTGAAAACAATAACTAACGTTCTTGCTAAAAAAAAAAATACACATTACCAAATCTGTGACATATTCCACAATAATGTCTTCTACAAGCACTAGTCTCTGGAAGTGGCTAAAGACATAAGAGATTTGGATTAATAAAACATGACTTGTTAGCTTATTCTCTCTCTGCTTACTATTACTAGTAAACATTGATCACAAAAAAACTAACATCTAAACAAAAGTATGGTCATTTAGTAACAAAATTCAAGTAATATATAACTGAGAATTATAAAAGAGTAAAAGCTTGAACACCTGAAGAGCAGCCAAACGAGCCTTGTCTTTGGAGATATCCTTAGGTTCACCTTAAAACTGAGGCAACTACAGCGAGGTTCATCATCATGGCTAAATGAACTTGTCCTAAGGACTAGTGAGCTGTGTATCTCCAAGTATATAGCAAGCTACATACCAAATAAAAACAACCATTCCTTCTTCAGTTTTTGCTTAGATCCATCCAACCTTTTAAAGCATTCGGTAAATCTCCAAATAAACAAAAGTAAAATATATGAATATTGTTGAGGCTTGTCAAAAATTCATGAACCAATCAAAATGTCTATATGTAAAAAGATAACATAAATGTTAATGTTATGGGCCTTATCGGAAAAAACCCATCTCAATATATTTGTTAGACCAAAAAAATGTCATTTCTATTTCAGTTCTCGAGTTTTTTTGGCTGATTTTTAATTTCCCGGTCATTTTCTTTACCCTTTGCCTCCATTTTTTTTTCAACTCGATCTTTCTCCATCGTCATCTTCACAATCCTCACTCGCTATGTATCTGTAGAGAGTATAGTCTCTTCTTCTTCTTCTTCTTCTTCCTCCTATTGCTACGTCTCCGTTTTCGCTTGGATCTATACTCCACTAGCAAAGTAAACCCTAGAAATTCAACTCCTTAATCATCTCTTTCGTTTCTAATTTTGAGTTGCTTAGGCGAAATTAGGGTTTCGATTGCTCTTCGAGTTTAATTTATAGTTTATCTACTTCGATTGACCTAATAATCTTCGGGATTGTTGTTGATGTTGACAGGTGCGAGTAGCTTATTGAGGTTTCGCTATGTTTATCAAACAGGTGCGATATTTTTCTTTCCTCAATTGGAGCTGATATTTATTTGGTGAATCTCTATTGAGTTTGTTATTGTGGTTTTGGATTTAGGTTATAATCGAAGGATTTAAGAGTTACAAAGAGCAAATTGCTACTGAGGATTTTAGTCCTAAGGTTAATTGTGTTGGTAATGTCTCTCTTTACGAACCTCTTTGATTCTCTTTTTTTCAGTAGTTTCTGGATCTTTGATTTGTTTAGGGATGGAATTAGATATGCTGTATTCGGTTTTTCGTGTTTGATTTTGGAGTCTAAACTTGTTGTTGTTGTAACCTTTTTTTTTTAATGCAGTTGGAGCAAATGGGTCTGGGAAAAGTAATTTCTTCCATGGTGAGATTGAGCCTTCTTGATCATCCTCTGTCTGTTCCCTTTGTTTCAGACATTTGCTTTTTTTGTTGTTTGTAAAGAAAGAGTCTTCAGTATTTGATTCTTAGTGATTCTTGCTTTTGGATGCAGCAATTCGTTT
>OVBW01001936.1:0-12791 GCA_900406355.1 Erysimum pusillum | reverse complement strand
GGTGGGGGGGGGGGGGGGGTAAACAATTGATCATTTGGCATGTAAAAACCTAAAACACTTATATCTTTTTTTTTTTGTCAACGGCATATATTGATTAGTTTAAAGAAGCCAATTTGGCTTATCATTAAGTGTATAAATGGTTTTTTTTTGTCAATGTATAAATGGTTTCATGTACCTAAATTTTTTTTGAAATTTACTTTAATTACCCAAAATTTACCAAAATTATTGAAATAATCATTTATTTCGTGAATAAACCAAACCGAATTTGGTTTTAGGTTCACATTCGGCAAAAATAGTTTTCATTAAGTAAAATCGAATAATTCTCTTGCAAATCGAAGCAAACTGAATTAAACTGCTAATTAATAATTCGGAAACATTTTATTTAAATGGACTGAACTCTTTGAATGCACAGTTTGACAACTCCTTAAAAAAAAACCCTTTCTCTCTCTCGAGAGCACCCGCCGCCCAACAAAAAACCCTAGATTCAGATCGGTTGCCTCTCCGCCGCCAGGGGCGTCTTCGCCGGCGGTGAGAGAGGGCTCTGCCCTTTTTCTTTTCGTTTTCTTGTCTTTCTGTGTAGTAGTAGGTGGACTCGATTGCTGCTTCTCCGATGAGCTTGGGAGTAGCTACCTTGTAACGGAGAGATGATGCGGAGGCTGTAGCTACAGGGACGAGATCTCGGCTCGATTTCCTTTCCGGAAGGATGGTGGTGGTTCGGAGCTGCTTACTGCGGTTTCCCGTTTCCCTCTGGCTCTCTCTGGAGATCCCAGCTAGCCGGTGAACAGTGGCCGAGTCGGAATAAGAGGCGATGATGTTGGGAAGCTGGTATGGTCGACGGTGCCGAGATTTGAGGAGGTCCTCAAAAACGGAGATCTAGAGAGCTTCTTCAATGTCTGGATTTCAGTCCGACGATGGTGCGAGTCAACAAGGCTGCGACGAGACTTTTCCGACAACGCACCGTGAGGTGATGTGATACTAATCTGTGCTACATTGTCTTACATTTAGGTGATTGGTATCCTGGTTATTGATTGGTTAGCTCCGAAGAATCTCTGGTCATGCTAGTTTGTGTCGCAATCTCGGTCGGGTCAGTCGGATATATTGGTCCGTTCTTAGGTTTAAGACCGAGACAACAAAAGCCGGGGAAACTGAGACTTCCTGAGGTTGCGCCTCTTTATGGCGATGCTATTAGGACAAGCTCTACACGCGGATCATTCGGGACTAATAGCCTGCTCTTACTGGTTTCTTCAGAATTGATTTTGGTTTTTACCTGCGTTAGTAGTTGTTTTCGTGTCGCTTTTGGTTTAAGACCGGAACGACCAAAGCCGGAGTTACTGAGCCTTTCTGATGATGCACTTCTGGGTGGTGATGCTATTGGAACAAGTCTTTCAATCCGATCATTAGAGTCTAATAGTATGGTTTATCTCTGTATATAAGATTAGGTTTTAGTCTCGTCCGCGATTAGTAGTCGTTTTCGTGTCGCTTTGGGTCTTAGTTAGTGGTCTAAGGGATGATAATAGCCTGATATATGGAGTTTTATCTATCCCACTGTGGTAAAAAATACATGACTTACGTTGGGGAGCGTTGGATCCATCTATGTGTTCCAGGGTGATTCTAGACTGAGTCATTGTATTAGGGTGAAAGTTATCGAGGTCGAAAAATGTGTAATCTCGATTCGGTTAATGAGAAGTTTGATGTTGAGCCAAAAAAAAAAAAGAACTCTTTGAATGCACATGCCTAGTTTATTATGGTAAGCAGAATGCCCCAAAAAATGACAAGTATTTGGGCCGATTAAAACTATGCACACTAAACCAATGGATTTGGCCCATTTGGGTTGAATTGTTAACGTTTGTTGGAACCGGTTGGCTGCAGACCATCTTTACAATTATAGTCAGCCAAGATTAAACGAGTAATTTTAGCGAGCCATTTAAATAAGTTGTTGAAACATGCAATTAGAAGATAAAACAAAGTTGTTATGTACTGAGTGAGAAAACATAAAGTTTATATCCGCCCACTTACCAAACGGACTTAACTTATTAACCAAAAGTTTATTAGTATACTATATGAGAATTAAAGAGAAAATATATGGTTAAATAAATCACTATTTTTTTTTTTTGTTGTTGTAATGTTAAATTAAAACTCAATTAAAAAAAAAAAAAAAAGAGTTATGTGCAAAGAATATGAAAAAATAGAAACTTGTAATGAAGACAAAAAGTTGAACAAATAAATTGAAACCTCTAACATAAAACAAACGTTAGAAGAAGACCTTCGAACTTGCTTGTTCTGGTGTAGCGTAGGGAGCTTATTCGGTTTCGAAATGTCTGGCAATAAGGCACTCGTTTGGTGGGTTTCTTGGTGGTGTCTTCGACCATTGCGTTCACGTCATAAGTAGTACATTTTGGTTTGATATTTCAATTTGAGTAGCAAAAACTTTAGAGCATTGAAATTATTATGAAGGATATCGTGTAGACTATAGAGTATCGGTCTAGTCATGTGAAATTCTCGATTCAAGAAACTTGTTAGCTCCGGTCAATAACAACTTACATAAAGAGCCAATCATGACTTGGTACGATCTCTGTAACCGTCTAGTACTCACACATCCTTCTTCACAATTGTGACATAAATAAATTATTACTATTAGTTTATAGTTTATTGAGAACTGTAGAATAATAATAAAATGTATAGTTATTAAAAAGTAGAAAAAACAAGTATTATTTAAATACTTTTAATAGGTGTGAAAATTCTTAAATGAATCTTCATGAGTCAGAGAGAGTATTATTATTAGCTGGATGGTTGAACATTTTTAATATACAATATTGTTTTGTTTATCAATTATTAAAGTTGAATTCTTCTATATGCTTTTATGAAACCATTATTTTTAACCCATAGTTATATTATTCATATAAAATAACTTTAAACTCAAATTTTAGATAATTCTACATTCAAATACATAACTGGCTGTAATTGTTTAAAAAGTTTAATTATAAAAGACGACAAAAGAGAAAAAATGCAACTTGCATTACACATATTAAAATCGTCACATTAAAACATTATTTTAAAAAAAATTATAAAAAAAGAGAAAAATAAATATGCGCACTCCTCATAAGAGAAAAATTACAGTGCACGATAGCATAGATCAGAGACCACTATTAACAAATTAGGCAATTAGCACCGTTTACTTTCACTCTCGAATATATTTTACTTAAAACCAAAAAAAAACCCAATTTTTATTTATCTTTCATTTTTACGAAAAAATCTCGATCGCCGATCGACGACGGCCAAATCTCGAGCTGTTTTCTTCTAGCATTCCTATAGACTATTCAAAATTTTCAAGATATGAGGAGAGTAAAGAAAGTGATTCATGAGGACAAAGAGTAAGATCAAACTTGCTAGTTGTCATTATAAGCGTCTTTCAATGCGCTAGTTTATAAGAAGCTTCTGCACGAGCTTCCTCCAACTTTGCTGACAGCTCTTTCGGTGTGCTCGTTCCATGGCTGATCCGCAGAATGTCAAATGCTTTACTCAGTGTCACCGCCTCTTTGGTTTCTCCCAGCAACCTGCAACAAAACAACCTCTGCTTTCATCAGCAGAATGATAGAATCCGATGCCAAGTAATTATATTGCACTCAGACTCAGATTAAAGTAGAAAGTTAATATAGATGGTAATTTCCTACAGGCACACACCAAGACTCAGTGCATGAAACATCCATTTTAAAGGTTTTTAACCAAGTTAGGGATTTGGTTAGGTAACTATCCGCAGGGATTCAGACCTAGTAGGGATATCCAATTTCCTACCACCAAGCCTACCTCTTTTTGCATTTCCCATATTACTCTTGAGATTCTGACCCAAAGTCACGGTAGCATAAAGTAAGTAAAGCAGCTGGGAACATGTAGTGGAATGGCTGCTTTGATAATTTAGGGAAAAAACTTATTTGGTCCTATGAATTTAACGGGAGAATTAAAATAGTCCTGCGATATAATCTGTCTTCAAATTTTATTTCAGTTTCCACCACTCAAAATCTAATCCAGGTAACACAGTAAGCTAGAGAAAGGATAAAAGAAGTTTTGATACCATTCGAGTTTTCCCTGGGTATAGAACTGCAGTCCAATCAAAGGATGCGTTGCTGGATATACTCCTGCAATTTTATGAACAAAGCAAGTATTATAACCACCACAATAATTTGAATGACTTAACATTTATTATGTAACTGTTTTCTGGTAAAGGTATAATTAGCAGCCATTAATACTAGTACAGTTAGCTCTGATACTGTATGCAATTAGTTCTTACAGTAATTATAAGAAAATGTACCTACACAAAACTCTACAAAGAGCTTCGAAGTTATGTTCAAAATATTGGCTTTTAAGGTGTCCAAAAGAAAAAGAAAATATTGATCAAACTTACTACGTCAAGGAGGAAAGTAATATAATCACGATCAAGTAGACATACTTTGGTAAACAGGGACTATTAGTCTGCAGTAATTCAAAGCTTCTCTCCAGCTTTCTACGTCCATTAGCATCTGCAAAAGAATTGAGTAAAGGCAAACTTTAAGACACCACATTTGTATGTCTTTCCAAAACTTTGTACAATCTCCACGAGTCCAAAACTTTCTTTCAAAAAGAAACGTACCTTGAGAAGTTTTTCACGGGTCCTCATTAAAGTGATGGAGAAAGTATGGTAAAGCTTAACTTGTAGTTTCTCAATCGTCTTATATAGTGCAATAGCGTCTTCTTTATCTGAAAATGGTCAAAGATTCTCTCAGACAACTTGCAACACAGCTCAATGTAACCAAGATCAGTTAATCTTGTTCAGAAATCTAAATGCAGGTATTATTGGGGATGCAAAACAAGCAACAAATACTTTCTGAGGAAGGAGATGCAGGAGCCTTCTCTGAAACTGTTCTGACATTACTAGCTAACATTTTGACTTCTTCCTTGCTCCTAAGAAGCATGCATTTCTGGCAAACAAGGCCGTTTTCATCTGCGAAAGTAATTAAACAAAATAGGATTGGAGGGATCGATAATGTTTTTGGACACATAAACTACATAGTCAAATCTTAACATACCAGGATCACGGAGTAAGAAACCAGTGCATTTCTCATTGGCACACTGATAGCCTTCTAATATTGCACTTTCTTCAATATCATGAGGTTTTCCCTTAGGTATGAAAAGTAGTAAGAAATCTAGAATATGGAGTGGTCAAGTGCAAACTCCATTCGTTGATAAGTGGAATAATTAATGACTACTGCTTACAATGTTATTGCAACGGGCACACTGACAGTGGAAGAGGTATTGTTCTTTGAGAGACTTCTGCCGAGTCAGAGTGCTTCCAGCGGTTTCAATATAGCTGATAGTTACCTGACCAAAGACAAAGGATCTAACAGCTATATGTCAGTGTGCTACTTGCATATACGAAAGACTCAATATGAAACAATGCAGAAACTACCTCTGAATCCTTTGATATGTTATCCATAGCCCGAACAACAGCCATCTGCTCTTCGAACACTAAAACCGCATTGGGAGAGCAGCTACAGAGCAAAAGATTTAGGCAGTAAACAAAGTGATTAAAGAACACAAACAAAACATATGGATGAAGCATTTACCTGTGATTAATGATGGATACCAAGGGAAACAATCCTATCCCTTGAGGTCTGAATTCGCTATCACAAATGGAATGAGCATTGCATGAGAACTGTATTCAGTAGAAATGAAAGTGGCTTAAATAATTATCCCTAAACAACATTCCAGGTAAAGATGAATTAAAAAAAAATTCTCCCAGTTAGCCAACGGATACTTGATACTCCTCAAATAAAACGATAAAACGAAGTGACCAAAAAAATTTTCATGAGTATTCGGAAGCAAAACCATATCATCACCAACCTGTCTGTATAATACTAAATCAAAAATTTTTCCTAATACAACAAAAAAAGGAAAACTATCAACTGCAGCTTGCAGCGAGAGAGTTCAGTTTCTGTGAAGCTAATACTAGAAGAACAGACAAAAGCGCTGGTGTAGAACCTTTGAAAAGTTCTCGGCGATCTCTCTTAGGTCAACACTAGGAAATTGAAGAATCAAGTTCACAAGATTAGCCATCTGTGCATACAACAGCAACTGCTTTTCATCAATCTCAGACATGTCTACCAAATAAAAGGTTAAGGAAGACAAAAGAATACAAATTTCTAGGGGGGTAAAGAGATTATCAATTTCACAAAACTAAAGCCCAAATAGAGAGGATACGGGACACCAAAGCCTCCACCAAACTGTAATTGTCTGTTGTCGTAATTGGCAGAACCTGGACAAGATAAAATACATTCAGAAATAAGAATACATAAGACTGCTATCAAAATGACACTAGTAGCCAACACAAAATCTCGATATAATCTATTAATCTTGACACTATACTAGAAATTTTTCTCAACATTTCAACACAATGAATCAAAGCAACAAACACGAGGAGCTATAAAAGGTGAATGCAAAGAAAACTAGCAGCATCATTCATAGCTGAGTTATATAACCTTTTCGTTTTGCAAATTCCTCTTGATGTAAAGTTTCACCATCAGACGTATTGTAGGAGTAACAAACTTCCGTTTCTCCTTCTCAAGCCTAGAGAGAGCTTTGCATTCATGGCGATGCAACTTCCACTCTGACTTCTGAAAAAAGGAATCAAAACAAACGAAACGAATCATTCATCAATTGAATTTCTACAGAGAATAATCATACGAAAACACATCAATTATACCTGGCAAGAGCTTCCACAGTACCAAACCACTTGACAAGAAGAACATCTCTTCAGGTTATTGGTTTTGAAACATCCATCACATCTTGATTCCGATGAGGTATTATTCGGGACACAGATATATGGCTCTTGGCTTAGAATCACTTATGGCCTTCAGCCCGAAGCTTCACTTATGCCCTTCACATATAACAAGACTATATGCAGCATTGTCATGTTTGGAAAACATCTAGAGATGATGGACACAGAACACTGTCTTCTATTTCAAATTACACTATCCATGATAAACCAAGAAACCAAAGATCCGCAATCAAAACTCATGTCTCACAACAGGATTGCCAAGACATACTATTTAAAGACGTTCACACAAGAACCCGTCCAGACAAAAGACAATTTCCTAATATAGAAATCACATTCCACCTATTTAGCGTAAACATTCCATTACACAGTTACAAGCTAGAAGAAACATTCCAAACCTCTCAAGCAAACATATGAAACATTCAATTTAACAGAAATCATGCATACCTCCTGATTCTTTTCAATGTGTCAAGGTGAACTTCACTCTCCTCCTTCTCTGCCTTTGACAACCTCCGTTTCATGAAACCATTCCCCCACATGAGCCTATCCATAGTCACATCTCCACACCAAAGAATCCTTTTAATCAAATGTCCTGAACCAGTTGCAATCAGTTGTAAATTTACTACTTACTGCGCCATCGTGGCAAACAGCCTGTAAGAAATCAGAGTTCCCTAAAGTGGACCATTGTTGTTTTTTTAAGCCTCAAGAGTTCGATTGACTTCTTTCACTCTCATCTCTCTCATTTGTCTGAGATTAACTCACTTTAGTTGTAAGAGATTTTGAAACAGTACTTGACTCTCATTGAAATTTTCGACATCTTTCTACAAACCTTACAACAAGTCTTTTAAAGAGACTAAACAACAACAACAGCTTCTCTAACAACTATTCAACAACTCCAACTAGTTTCATAGGTTCTGACACTTATCCTAAAGACTTCAAAAGACACTGCAATACACTTCTAACAACTCCATTAACTTTTCTTAACTAACCATTCCTTCTTAACTCCTCTTCAGATCTTAGTTTGGTTTGAGTGTCAAAATGCATCACACAACATCACTCAACAACCATTCAACAGTCAAAGGAATACTGTACAAAAATAGATGAGTACCATATCAGGAGAGACCCAACACAGACAGATAGTTCCAATGTAAAAGGACTACTTTGTTTAATTGTTTCCATTCCGTCAAACAAGCAAAAACTGGCTACATGGAAGATATTCACTGACCTTCGTGTGTCACCACATTTCAAGTTTGAACATTTGAAAACAGGAGCCAGTTTCACAAAACGAGGATCAGTTGCAGCTTTCTTTGAACAATATCTCAATGCAATTGAAAACAAAGACGAGGCGGCATACGGTGATGGAAATCAAAGCAGAAGGGAAATTATGTGCATTATATATATATACCTTCCTATAGTACAGTAACACAAATTATGTGCATTATGACAATATACAAAGTAATGTTTTTACCCAAAAAAAAATAAAATAATGTCTCACATAAAAGTTCGAATGCAAATTAGGAAATACCAGAACTGGAAAATTCAAAAGAAATTTTATTATTGTGATTTGTAGCCCAGTGGGCTTCTATGTGTTCATCGCCAACAATTATATTCTTTAGCCCACGAAAGCACCTCTTCTACTTCTTCACAGTCGCAAGAAATTAGGGAAAAAGAGTTGAAGAGTTTTCGAAGATTCAACAATGGAGATAATGTCAGATTTTTCACTGGATTTGGTAGAGGAAGTGCTCAGTAGGGTTCCGTTGACATCTCTAAGATCAGTGCGATTTACTTGCACAAAATGGAACGATTTATCAAAAAATCGGAGCTTTATAAAGAAGCAAATCGTTGAAGCAAAGAAGAAGCAAGCGAAGGAGTTTTTTCAGATGATCATGATTACCGATTATAGGGTTTATCTAATGAGCGTCGATCTTCACAGCAATGTTGATCCATCTATTACGTTTCAAGGTGAACTTTTGAGCCTAAAGGATGATGCAAATCATCATCTAGTCGATCATATATCTGCAGTCTTACACTGCGATGGTTTACTCTTATGCATCACCAGAGACCTCAACTTTAGGCTTGTGGTTTGGAACCCTTGTTTTGGGCAAACAATGTGGATCAAACCCAGAAATTGTTACCACAGTCTGGACAATTACGCTATTGGGTACGACGAGAGGAAGAAGAACAAAATCTTGAGATTTGTGGATAATTATTATGCGTATAGTGCAGAGGAACGGATTTGTGAGTTTGAAGTCTACAGTTTTGAGGCTAATTCCTGGAAGGTTGTTCTTGATGTCAGTCCTGACTGGGATATAGAGTTTTACTACCGTGGCTTGTCTCTAAAGGGGAATACTTACTGGTATGCTAAACAGAAGCTAGTTGAGGATGTTGATTTCTTGATCTGTTTTGATTTTACAACAGAGAGATTTGGACCGCGTCTGCCTCTGCCTTTTAACGCTTCTTCTCGGAATGATCTTGTTACTCTCTCTAGTGTTGGAGAAGAGCAGCTTGCGGTGTTGTTTCAGAACGTTCGTACATTGAGGATGGAGATTTGGATTACGAGTAAGATTGAGCCTACAGAGGTGTCGTGGAACAAGTTGTTCTTAGCTGTTAATATGAGACAATTCATTCCTTTCAAGTTTCTGGAAGGCGCTGGGAGTTTCTTCATTGACCAGAAGAAGAATATTGTTGTGGTTTTTGATAAAAATGATAATGTGTGTCACGACATGGCTTACATCATTGGGAAGGAAGGATACTTCAAAGAAGTGGATCTCGGCGAAGCTGACCAGGGTTGTTACCCACTTGTGTGCTCATATGTTCCAAGCTCAGTGCAAATCAAGCAGCTAACCTGATTATCATTAACTGTGGTTTTCTTTTTCGTCATCTTCGATTGTATAAATCTGAGCCATTGTTATCAGTTCTCTGGAATCTCAACATTTCTTTGGAACAGTCAAATGCATATTTTGGAGCTTCCTTTAGCTAATTTAGCGGAAAAGAGAAGAGTATTAAGCATGATGCAATCGCTCTGTTTCACGTTACAAAACAAGAAAACGAATTTACAGGAATCTTTATTTGGATTCAACAAAGAAACCCCACAAAGGCCACTTAACACATACAGTAACATATTCCGTCTCAACTCAAAACATTACATGATTCTCAGAGAAACACAAACACTTCACAACAACTACTAATTCACCCACACCTCATTTCAGTTTTACTTCTGTATCAAAAGACAAGAAGACATACAAACAAACAGGACCAATGGGCCTGTTTTGCTTCATCAGGAAGCCTTGCTAAGCTTTCTTTTGTGAAGCTGCAGATCTAATGGCGGTTTTTGCAAGCGTCGAAGGCTTGAGTACACTCTTAGGGTTAATAGCCTTTCTGATTTTGAAAGCAACCCAGGCTGTACCAATCGCATGTCCTGCTGCATCGAGCCCTTCGTTTGTCGCCTCCGCCGCTTTACCACCATACCTACATTCATCAAACCACAATTTTACATTCTTTCTTAAACAGCTCCATATCCAAATAACCAAGGGTTCCATCCAAATCCCGAGTATTCGATTTACTTACTTGTGATCAACGAGTTCGGTTGTGACAGTGGACGAGGTTGACATTACATTCCTCCCAGCTACTTCAACAGCATCACAGACCTTATCTATCAAAACATAATCAACAGTCTTAATGATCACAGATATAAATGATTGGCAATGTTTAAGAAGCTTCGGGCTGAAGGCCATAAGTGAAGCTTCCATTGGCCTTACGAGAGGTTTCGAGAACAACGGTAACTTTTGAATTCAAGTCCCAATCAATCAATTCTGATTTTTACAACAACTTTGGGTCAGCCTCGCTTTTTTATCCCGTTGTATTTACTGTAGATCCCTTTTCTAATTTTTACAAATTGTTGTTGGCAAAAAATAATTTGGAAATGAAAAATATTCTGGGTCTAGAAACTTGTCCAGATCCGGTTGGGCTAGGCCCATAAAACCATCAACTCTGAATCAATAAACTTGTTATAATTCATCAAAATTATAACAATTTCTTGTATTTACGTATAACAATTGTTTTGGAATGCTTTTTTATGTTGTTAACACTCTTTTTATATCAATATATTTGATTTGATGAAAAATTTTTTGGGATAATGACCATTAATTTTCTCAACTTAAACAATTTTACAAAATCATTCCCCAATTTTCATGTTTCCAGATTATTTTCTTTATTTTTTTTTTTTTTAAAAAGATCAACGTTACATAAGAAAACGTTTACATTAACGTTAACTTTTTCTGAAACTAGATTTGCGTATATGAAGTTTTCTTTGATATGTCAAAAATCCCTTAAAGTTTCATGTTTAAAGATGTGAGTGATTTGACTGATATTTTTAACTAAAAAATGTTTATGAAATCTCTTAAAATAATTGTTTATCTATGGATAAATCTAAGAGTTGATATGACTTAAATCAATGATTGACTCTTGATTACTTCAAATTCTTAATTTAAGTACAAATTAAGTTCACTAATATATAAAGATGATTATAATGGAAAGACATTTAAAGATGATTATAAAAAAACCAACCATATATTTTGAATGATTTGAGTGTTAGATAGTTTTGGTGAATTAAGAAAAGTATGATTTGTTGTAAAATCTAATTTAAAACTATGATATCTATTTATTTTTTATTTTTTTTGGGCCTACTCGAAAGCAGGACCCTCCAAAAATAGGCGTATGCCACTTAGCGTGGAGAGCACACGGTATTCTTTAGTAAAAGGCGAAAGAATAGTTCGCTTTGTGCTCACCACATGGCTGCGTTGATATCTGTATTGTTAAGAAAATAAACCTTCTAAGCTATTTTGATATCATTAAGTCTAATGCTTAAAATATTACTAATAAAACTGGATTTGGAAGTCTTTTTTAAAGTATATTTAAGATTCAATAACATAAAATTTTATCAAAATTTGAAATTGAATAACATAAAATTTTATTAAAATTTGAAATTGAATAACAAACAATTTATCATTTTCATTCAAATCATTTCAAATGTTTGATTCAATACACCTCACTCATTCCTGAAGACAATAGATATGATCATATGATCATTGCTAAATAGAAATTACTTTTGAAGGAAAATAAGATTTGTAAGATAAGTTTTTTCCCACTAAAATTGGTATGATACAGTTTTTTCATGTTGACCGCAAATTGATGTTTCTTTTTCTTTCTATTTATATTTTATGCTAAATTATATTTGAGGTTAACGAAAATTCCATTCATAAAACGCCATATTACTAAATACAAATGCCTTAATTAAGAGTTATTAATTATGTGTGTAAATGAAGCAAGGCGTGAGTAAATCATTAAAGTGAAGTTTACGTCATAGAAGATGCAATTGCAACATACAACGAACTATTCAAAAAGTTTGTTCCTTGACCAAAAAAAAAAAAAAATTCAAAAAGTTTGTTAGCCGACAAATTTGTAATCGAAGCAAATTTTAATTTAGTATTCCATTTTTTATTTTGAGGAAATTCTCAATATTTTTTCAATTTAAGAAGAAAAAAAAAAAACACAACAGTCAACAATTTTGGATGGCAGAATCGTAAATTTGAGTGACAAAGAAAATGCGAAACCAAAAGCCACGTAAAAAGACTCAGCACTTCGCTTCTGATTCTTCAATGACTCCAAAATTTCTTCTCATTTCCTGATAAAATCTCTTGTTTTTCCGACTACCCATTTCTTGATCTCTTCTAAGAAACTGCCTTTTTTGGTTGAATCTTGAAATAGTATTGTCGATCCCAAGTCAAAGCTCGAGTCATTGTGTTTTTGTTGTTGATGGTTTGGATTTTGTTTCAATTCGTGTTGCAGCTGATTTGAAGATTGAAAAAGGAAGCATCTTTTCTGCACAAGTTTAGAGTTTGGGTTGTTTAGTTCTGATTTTAAAGAGTTTGGCTCAGTTTTTAGTAGTTGTGTCGATGGCAAATCTTTGGAAGAAGCAGAAATTGAA
>OVBW01001935.1:0-12457 GCA_900406355.1 Erysimum pusillum | reverse complement strand
AGAGAAGGATTACGTTTTACCACTCTCTCAGATTAAAACAGTCTTTGGTTTTACTATTGACTCTCCCTGTAGGTTCGAGCAAAAGATAAAACAAAGAAAAGAAGAATCTTGTGTTCATTTTGTGGCTCTAGCTCTTGTGAACAATTCAAACAACTATATGTACCTGAAATGAGTAACTTTGTTTATGCATTGGCATTATGACCTTTTCTAATATGGTCTTCTGAACTTACCATGTTTATTTGAGTTCAAAGAACAATTAGACGATCACCGGTACAATGCATTAGTACTAGTTAATATAACAAAGGATTGGATTAGCTATTGCAGCCTACAACACAACAAAAAAAAGACAAGGTACACACAAAGTTAACTAGTTCATAATTCAAAAGAGAATTAACTCGTAACACACAAGACCATAACCATAACTCTGGAAGAGTTGCAAACTTGGACTAAAACAAACAATTGATGGAGGAAGCAAATTAAATACTACATTGTGCAACGACAATAATCAAATTCATTGAATAGAGATTAAACTCGGAAAATAACAAACAGGATGATGTCCGATGGAGTCACCTTCAGTGAAAGCAGCATCACATGATTGGGTTTCGGGATCTTGTATAGCAAGTGTGTTCATATGATGTGCACTACAATACAACAACGTCTTCTTCTTGTTCTTCTTCTCCCCATCCAAAAGTGCTAATGGCCTGAGAGCCCATACAACTTGCATATCAAGCTTCTTACGAGATGCAACCAAATCTATTCTATAGATTTTGTCCCATGTCTTATTCCCTGAGTTGAATAACCATACATCTTGGTTGATGAAGTTATCCATTTTGGCGGATACACATAAGCGGTTGTCGAGGGTGGCAACGACCATTCTGGAATTACGTACACCGGCAAAAGAAGTTTTAGAGATGACTTGAAAAGCTTCAGTGTGAAGATCTAAAGACAAAACTTTGGTTTCTGGTTCTATCTCGTCGGTCAACCAATAAAGGGATCCATCTAGATAAGTAGGATCCAGCCTAGTAACCCGATAAGGTGCAGAGGGAGTGACATACCTCCAGGCGTTAGTGTCGAAGTCGAAAACTTCGCATGTGGTGGCATTTTCTAGGCCAAGCTCATGAGAGTTGTATAAGACAACGGGCTTGTATGTGCCCGTGAATTTATCTTTACCGAATCCAAGACTATAGAACGGAACTTTTCCTATGCCGATTATGGTTTTCTGGTAGTTGGAGAGAGGGAGAACTCGATGCCATCTAGTGGTTGGGTTGACTACAAAACCAGACCGGAANCAAAACCAGAGCGGACGGGATAGTAGAGACAAACGAGACCGTCACAGCTATTCTGACAAACATAGTAATATTTGTTCTCCCAAGGAGTAGGGATCCTGACAGATGATGAAGAACCCAACACTAGTGTTCTTAGAGATTCGATTTCAGTACAACCATTGTCGTAACGACGTCGTACGGACACCATGAGAATATCTAGTGGACCTCCTGATTGCTGACGATGCTTAAATTGTCTGTTTTGGAAGAAACGAGATTCAATCGTCGATTTCCACTGCTTCGATACAGCCTTGAATCTCAGCAGAGATTTCACCGGAGCTCTCTCCAGGATGTGCCCTACTAAATCGTGGGGTAGCGATTCCTTCTGCAAACAAAGTATTTTCGGCATAATCATGATTTCAAAACAAATCTCTGGATTGACGCACAGAGGGTTAATATCTTTATATATAGGAAAACTAAAAGCCCAAGAAAGGCCCATCAGATAACCCACTTCTTCAGAAGAAATTTCTATCTGAATTGCATTTCATGGCCATGCGTCGTTAACATGATACGATACACCACAACAAATACCGTATGAGTAACCAAAAGTTTTCCGGCAACAACCTTCGCCGTCGAGCGTCGATTCCGGTGATGCTGGGATGCGGTCGGTTGTTGAAGTACCGTAGAAAGGTTGAGGTGCTGTTGTGTTGTGTGACTTGTGAGTTGTGAGGATTGTCTTTTATTTAAGTCTCGTGAGATATTTTTTTCATGATGGATAGTCCCATGAAGTGAGGAATAGCCGAGAGAGAGGCAAAAGTCTTTATAAATCATATACAACTTAGAAGTAAATTAAATGATCTCTTGTATGTGCAAGAATATTGTATTGAACATATAAGTTAATAGCAATTCCTTTAATCATACAAACATCCAAAGATATAAACTATTAAGTCAGAAAAACTAGATTAAAGAAAATCAGACTTAATTAAAACACACAATCTTTACCTTAATCTCCGCAATGAGACAAACTGATGTTTGAAGATCCATGTAAGGGCTCTTTGAGATATTTGAAACGATTGGATTTTTTTCCCAAATATATCAATTGCGAATTTAATATACCGAATATTATAAAAAATTTAACTCTAAGTCTCTAACCTATTACATATTTTCTCTTGATTATAAACTACACCAATTTCAAAACCTAACTTATAGTTTCCACTTTAATTTTTTTTTTAACCTATTGAGCTCTTATAACACATTCACTATTCAGATTTATAGGTATGGAAATTAATGAAGTTTGCTCACCAATCTTTGACTTTAACAAACAATTTGGATGAAGAAGCCTAATTAAAACACCTTGAAACTCAAACCAGATTTGAAGATAAGAAACCTCAATATAGAAACTTAGAGATCATAGCAATTTTCACTAAGAATATANTGGATTTTTTTCCCAAATATATCAATTGCGAATTTAATATACCGAATATTATAAAAAATTTAACTCTAAGTCTCTAACCTATTACATATTTTCTCTTGATTATAAACTACACCAATTTCAAAACCTAACTTATAGTTTCCACTTTAATTTTTTTTTTAACCTATTGAGCTCTTATATCACATTCACTATTCAGATTTATAGCTAGGTATGGAAATTAATGAAGTTTGCTCACCAATCTTTGACTTTAACAAACAATTTGGATGAAGAAGGCTAATTAAAACACCTTGAAACTCAAACTGAGATTTATTTGAAGATAAGAAACCTCAATATAGAAACTTAGAGATCATAGCAATTTTCACTAAGAATATATGATCTAGATCAATATCTATGATTTATATAAAAACTCAATATATAAACTTAGAGAACATATGATCTATAACATGGAAGTTCAATATCTCACATGTTTACGGCAAAGTTAAGCCATGGATATATGAAAAATGATATAAACATAGTTGTGTATTTTATATAAATCCTATGTGAATTAGAAGATGGATGATGGCAAATAACGGGTGATGACAGAAGGCTAGAGAGCACAAAGGAGTAAGATGCAAAGAAGCTGCGACGTATTGTATCTCATCATCTGTGCTCTCTATCTTCTGTCAACACTATCAATGCCTCCCAAACCATTCAAAATCGATTTTTTATTTGCAATTGAAAAACATATGGGATATTAAAAGAACCTGATACAATCTCTTATGGCCATCAAGAACTTGATTTAAAACAAAATTTCTTGATCACTATAGCAAATACTCAAGATGTTTGATTATATATATAGAATATGATTAGGCGTATAATATAGATGTAGAGAAGTACCTAAAGGATTGTTGATGAGATGATGATGATGATGAGAATTCTTGAAGCCACTCTATTTATAGACGCAGAGAGAGCAGCGAGATTGTTAATAATTTGTCCGCTCCAATTGTATTGATCTTCTTTTTGTTTCAACAAGTTTGGAATAATATTGTAATTAATTGGGTTCCTTTGGTATATACGGATTTTAAAATCTATTATTGTTAAAAAAAAAAGAAGAAAAACAAAATTTTTGGAGCTATCTACGTATTTTTGCTAGATTAATTTACCTCTTTGGGATAAAAAATTTTCAGAAAGAGATATGTATACAAGATATCTTTGATATTAAATGTGAGGTCACACTCCCGCCATACATTGATGATGGCAAATCTTCGTAATACGAAAAAAACGAAAGAAAAGAAAAATTTCTCAAAATATCACACTTTTAAGTTTGTTTTTAAAATATATCATAAATATAAAACTGAAATATTTGGGTTAGGTTAACTATTTTCCATTTAGGGTATCGTTTTTGACAATATGTTCAGTGTTTAGGATTTAGAATTTAGTTTTAAAAATTTAAAGTTTAGTTTTAGTTTTGTGGTTTTTTTTGCAAACATATATATTTTAGTGATATTTATGAGAATTGTCCAAAAACAAAAATTAATTACATGATTTTTACGATCAAATTTGATTAATCTTACAATTTTCCAACGAGCCTTAATACCGTTTACAGTATATAATTACGGTCGTTTTGACGATCTATGCTACCAACTAAACGAACTATACATTAAACGTTCAAGCATGATGATTGGACTCGGCTTGGTCTTTTGGTGACATTCCAGACCCATCGGCTCAAGCTATTTTCTCATATATATCCTCTAGAGTTCTCTATCCGTCACTGTCGTTGGGTTCTTCCCACATGCAAAATTCCGATAATCATCTTGCTAAAAGCATGTCCCCATCCTTCTAATACAAATATACAATCGTTGATGCATCTGATTCATAATTCTTTCTTTTGTGAATTATCACACATTATGGGATTACCAACATCTCTTTTTCAAGTGCAGTTTTCAATACCAAGATGTAGTCAATATTCACTGCTAGATTCGGATTACTATTCATATTGCACATAAAATTTTCCATGAAATCCGATTTGACTACCTGGTTCCAAAATTTTCAACTACTGTATATATTCATCTCGTATGCTCTTGAAAGTTCAGTCATCTGTCTTGTAGTGTTTTATAGTTATGTAACCAAGAAAAATACCCCAGTAAATTGTAAATTAAATAGAATATACTTTCTAAGTGGATTAAATCACAGATAGTACTTTTAGAAAAGTCCAGATATATAATAATGTATATTTAGATTGCAAGGGTTTAAAATACAAGAAAATTGTAAAACATAAAATAAAAAATATCGCAACTCTTTTATATAAATTAAACGATTTGATTTTGCTCACGATTCGAAGGGCCAACTTTGATAATTTCGAATTTAGGATAAGGATGACTAAAAGTATTTTAAAAAGAAAATAGTACAGTAAAACCTCTATAAATTAATAACGTTGGGACCGTGAAATTTTATTAATTTAGAGAGGTTTTAATTTATCGATAAATTAATAATTATTAATTTATAGAGATATTTGCCTTATTTCGTAATTTATTTTTAAAAAAATACTTAAAAATTAAGTTTTTTGTTAAAACCAATAATTTTCTTGAATCAATTACAAATAAAAAAATAATTATCATGTCTAACAGATAATATCAAAAGTTTTCGATGAATTTTAACAAAACATAATGCAAGTTCAAGATATATTTTCACTAAATATTTTCATATATAACATATCTATAAATATATTTCCACATATTTATAAAATTATTAATTTATAGTATAGATGGGACCATATATTTACATAGGATTTCTAAAAAAATTATTATCTTATTATTTTATCGATTTGTGTCAAAATTTACACTAGTCCCAATTCGGGACCGGAGAAATTTATTAATTTATAGAGGTTATTAATTTATCGAGTATTATTTTATAGAGGTTTTACTGTATAACTATGAGGCTAGGGTCTTTGTAATGCCAAGAAAAAACAAGAAAACAATAATTAAAGATATGGAGAAGACGACGATTTTGAAAGATGNATTTCGAATTTAGGATAAGGATGACTAAAAGTATTTTAAAAAGAAAATAGTAAAACTATGAGGCTAGGGTCTTTGTAATGCCAAGAAAAAACAAGAAAACAATAATTAAAGATATGGAGAAGACGACGATTTTGAAAGATANCATATCTATAAATATATTTCCACATATTTATAAAATTATTAATTTATAGTATAGATGGGACCATATATTTACATAGGATTTCTAAAAAAATTATTATTTTATTATTTTATCGATTTGTGTCAAAATTTACACTAGTCCCAATTCGGGACCGGAGAAATTTATTAATTTATAGAGGTTATTAATTTATCGAGTATTATTTTATAGAGGTTTTACTGTATAACTATGAGGCTAGGGTCTTTGTAATGCCAAGAAAAAACAAGAAAACAATAATTAAAGATATGGAGAAGACGACGATTTTGAAAGATGATCAAATCTCCATTTAAAGATACAAATCTCCATTTAAAGATACCCACCCAAAAATGGAATAAAGACAAGAAGCCCAATCACTCATTTTTTATTCTTCGATACTCTTTTTGGCAATAATTTTCTCAAATTCTCTGTTCTGTCATATCCCTATGAGATCATCAATCAATTGACAATGTATTCAAAATGCGTTTTTTTTTATAACAATATAAATGTAAATACAAATATAATCTAGACATACAGTATGATTTATCATTTTATGTAAACAAACTAGCATTGCGCAAACTTCTAAGAATAAATTAATGATTCTTTAATTCAAAAATAATCATAAAACTAAACTAAAGGGTAAAAGTTATTCGTGTAGTTAATATTTTTAAGTAAAACCAAAATTTATGATTGTGTAAATCTACCAAAAATAAGGGATATATAAATAGTAGATAAAAACTCCATATCATTAATTAAAATGAGCTGATTAAAACCCTAAAAATAAATATAGTATTTCTGTGAAAAATTAAAATTTAGCTAAAAGCTCGATGATCATTCAACACCGATGATGCACCACAGAGAAAAGAATCACTGATTCAAAAACGACCCCATAACATTGTTTGGTATGAAAGAAATTTCCTTCAACTAGGTAAGAAGTTCTGTACCATCGGAATTTTCCAAAACCGATTCGAATCATAAAAATTTAAATGCATTACAATTGTATAATACCAAAATCTTACTAGTCATATTGAAGCACACGTTATACGCTATATTTTATTTATTTCTCTAACATCTAATTTTTTTAATTGTTAATTTTTTGAACGAAATACTAAAGATATGAGATAGAAGGAGAATAAGCTCAATTTTTATTAGTCGATACAAGAACTTCAATACAGATAAATAATCTCAACTTTAATCATAGCTAAATAGTCCAACTATTTATTGTACGACAAACCCAGATATTGATCCACGTATCAGAGTTTTTCTATAAACAAATCAAAATCCTATCACTATTTTTTTAATATTGTAGAAAATCAACAAACTAAAGTTATGAATGGCAATAGTTTATTAATTGGTTTTAAATAGAGATTCAAATCCTAAATGTCTATAAGGATTACTATACTAGTATAAAAGAAATATAATATATATGTACGTAATAAAAAAATTATATGCTTAGAAACTGTAGAAAGTAGGTTAGCTTTAATTATTTGTACGTTTAGATGCTATAATAATTATCTATTTACCCTCTTCAATATTTAAAAGAAACTACAACAAATAAAAGCCAAAGAAAAAGAAAAAGAAAAAAAAAATCTAAGACTGTATATCATGTATTCGTGTTTTCAACAGTACATAGACGATTAACCTTTTGGTGGTCTTGGATTAGTGTTTTGCACTATCGAAGGCTTCTTTACATATATGACCAATAATTTAGCACGGATAATAGCAAAATACTTTTATTAAAATAAAGTTAACCATAAAGCTGAATGACAGAGTAATAGAGGATCATAATAGTTGGTTTGGAGGCTTCTTGAAACATTCCACAATGAGAAAGTCTCGATTATGTGTGTGTCACATTATTCCACATTGAGAAAATGTCAATTCCATCGATCTGTAGTTTAATTCCATATACCCTTCGAAAGGTATTTGGTTGGCTCATAATTTCTCAGTTAATTTAAAGCCATCAAAACCACAGTGAAATTTGCATAAGAATACTACGTCATGTTCGAGAGAATCCAATTAATAGTATATTTATATATNAACATTCCACAATGAGAAAGTCTCGATTATGTGTGTGTCACATTATTCCACATTGAGAAAATGTCAATTCCATCGATCTGTAGTTTAATTCCATATACCCTTCGAAAGGTATTTGGTTGGCTCATAATTTCTCAGTTAATTTAAAGCCATCAAAACCACAATGAAATTTGCATAAGAATAAGTACGTCATGTTCGAGAGAATCCAATTACTAGTATATTTATATACNTTTATATATTATGATAATACTTGCAATTTCTTTTTCTGACGGACGACCAAAATTTCGAAACTCGTGAACGACGTAAGAATTAACCTATATTTTTGACCAAAAAAGAAAAAGAATAGTAACCTATTTCTTNTCGTGAACGACGTAAGAATTAACCTATATTTTTGACCAAAAAAGAAAAAGAAACTAACCTATTTCTCCTGTCAATGTTAAAGTTCTGTTCAAATTTCTTTTGATTTTTCAACCAATCAAAAACTAACATATCAAAAACATATTGAACCGTACCATATCCAAACCACATAAAGTTGAAGTACCATACGCTTGACATGTTAGTCTCGTAGTTGTTGCTAATGATAATGATTAGCAACATCAATTCGTTGTACTTATCAAAAAAAAACATCAATTCGTTGTACAGTTTATTGTTTGTTTTGTGTTTGTCAACTATAAACAACTAATGACAATACTTAACATTGTTACCAACAAAAAAAAATGAACAACTGATAATAACTAAATTTTGTTTATTTTTTAGTTATTAGTTCAACAAAAGTTTTGACACAAAGTTTAGTAATTAGCAATGAAAATTTTAAAGGTTGGCAATATATATTGACGTTTATTTTTAAACATGTAATTAGTGTTCAAAAATAGTAATAATAACTAGGTACGTTTGGTTAATTGAATCCAGAATACATGCACACAAGAACCTTCAGCGAAAAGAGTGATTTTATAATTTTGGGGTAGTACTTATGGAACTTGTTTCAGGTGAAAAGACATAATGTTTTGACCGGCCACCGAACGAAGAAAATTTGGTTATTCGCCTAAACTATGCTCCGAAAGAGAATATGTTAGATGAAGTTATGATATTTAGGTTGTTTATTAAAAACAATATTATGCAATATAAACAGGTATCGGATAGAAATCATACTAGAGGATGATTCGGAAATAACCTTACTGATTATATTCAACAAATAATTCACTTAAACCAACATCAAGCTAACTATTTCAATCAAAATTTAATTTATTAATGCTGGAAAAAATGTTCAATTAATACTCTAACAGATGAAGATATTATAACTTTCCTTACCGAAAAACTTATATGAAAGATATTTAAATTCAATTTGAAAGTCACAATTTTTAATTTTAAATCTATTTCTGCCGGTTTAACAGTCACAAGTATCACATGAGATACAATAAATACGAAACAGATAAAAAATTTCTTAAAAATAAATTTTACTAATCATTCAATAAAAATTATACTTTTTACATTGTCAAAGGATCAAAATGTCAATAACGATACTACAAATGGTGCACAAAAACTGAAGATCCCTAAAACGGTGAGGAATGAGGATGACAACATTTCAAATGTGAATTCTTCTGAAGAAAAAAATCAAGGAAGCAAAGATTACAAATAAAAGTGTTATCACGTCTAAAGAAAAATAACAAACAAAGACGAGAACCTTAATGATACAGAAGACGAAACTCTAATTAGTCGATTTTGTTTAGTATTATTTATTTGTTAAAGAAACTATAAAGTTTTTTGTTAAAATTTATTAAACCTATGATACAAGAAATAACTATTTCATATTTAAACTTAAATTATTTTTTAATTCAATTTTTTTATATAAATATTCTTATACGATAATGAATTAGAATATAGAATCAATTATCAATGTTAATTATTTTAGAATTTCATACTTATACGTTGCCGCACGGGTTTGGTTTCTAGTAGTAATAATAACTATAAAACAAACATAATATAATCGCTGAGGTTTATTGTTATTTTCAAAACATGTTGTTGAATCAATGATTATATAACAACGAAGATTTGGGCGCTTATATATAGTCGCTGCTATCAATGAGTACAGTGGAATGAAAAAGAAAAGTAAATGTATCCAATTAGAGTGGTTTTTGAACCGTGTGAACTTTTCTAGCATGGCAAAATTAACCTACAAAACTTTAAACAATACATAAGAGAACCGGATTCAAATTGTTTTATGCAAAAAACATGGTTCAAGGTGAAAGTTGAAGTAAGCATATAAGTCCAATCACTTTGATAAGTTGAGATTCTATAGATGTTGGAAACCAACTCTAGAGCCTTCAAAGCTACTATATTCCACGGAACACTCCTCACAGAATGACTGAAAGTGAGTTGAAGGGCCCTAAGATATCAAAATTTTTGGAATGCATATATATGTATGCATATTTCCACTAGAAATATATATTTTCTGTAAAATCCAAAGCTAGCTGGTTTTTTCCGAAATGCGTTGAGGACATTTATGTGCAACACTTGACTGGACATTTAGCATCTCTAACCCTATGTTCATGGGTTTTGTCTTAAAACTTTTAGTGTGATATAACATAAATTTATTTGCAAAAATGAAAAATGAAAAAAAAAATTGAATTATTGCGTCTGTTTGTTTTATTAAATAACATAGATTTAAAGCATGTATATAATAAATATCATATTATGTTATTTGTTTGTTGCATGTATTTATTTTTCATGTTACAAAAAAAAATACCCTATTTTATTAGCTCCTACTTGAGATTTTAATGGTTTCTATTTTTTTTTTTAATAATTATCACCCTATTTGATTATACTATGCTTATACTTTAACACACCTTTTATTTAAGGTGTTGCTACTATATTTTGTTTTTGCCAATTTTGACCTCTCATATAGTTATAAAAAAAAACCCTAGTTTTGAGAACAAAAATGGAATTGTTCTGTTATAGGAATCCTATCATATTATCAATTATATTTGAAACAAGAGACACGAATTTGGGTACAAGTATGGCGTAGTGTCACAGTGTTGTCTAATCGAGGATAATGCATTGCAACTAATATATACTTTTATCAGTTATATATATATATATATATATGTATGATTCTTCCATTACAAGAAATATCCACATTGATGGCACACGAGGATAGCTCATTTTTCGTGATAAGAATGAACATATTTGTTGTAGTGTTCACTCAGGCAGAAGTTGCAACTAATATATACTTTTATCAGTTCATATATATATATATATATATATATATATGATTCTTCCATTACAAGAAATATCCACATTGATGGCACACGAGGATAGCTCATTTTTCGTGATAAGAATGAACATATTTGTTGTAGTGTTCACTCAGGCAGAAGTTGCAACTAATATATACTTTTATCAGTTCATATATATATATATATATATATATATATGATTCTTCCATTACAAGAAATATCCACATTGATGGCACACGAGGATAGCTCATTTTTCGTGATAAGAATGAACATATTTGTTGTAGTGTTCACTCAGGCAGAAATTTGTCTAGATTGTTGTAAAGATGATAAGATCGCATGTGCACTGTTGTAAATAGTGGCTTGACCCCAGACCACAAATCTTTTTTGATACTATCTATCTATCTTTACTACCGTAATTAAAAGTGATGCTCTGTAGTCGATAATATAGAATCTTATATATGATCTAACTACATGTGTTTATAGTTTACATCATCTTAATTTATCTCACCACGTATCTTTCACATCATTGTGTCTAAGGAAATTAATCATCTTTTACATAACTCGTTATTTATAAGAAATAAAACTAAATGACTTTACTAAGTTCTATTGATAATTATATTTTATTGTTAAAAATATATAACCACTCAAAAACCGTAAGAATGTAATGTGTTTGTATATATATTTTTTGAGAATGGAGTGAGTGGGGAATAGTGGAAATTAGAAAAAGGAATGAAGATAGGGTTGAGAAAGCAAAAGAGAATCATGAAGGAGCTATAGGGAAGCGACAAGTAAGAAAAAGCTTTCCCCAAAGAGAAACGAAGAGATGAGGATATGACACTGTTTCCACTGTTTCTGTCGGATTCTTTGTTCCCTCTTCACCTTTTTTTCTTTCTTCTATTGGCTATATTCGTGTTGCATACATCACCCATGATCTCACACCACACACAAAATTGCATTAACCCTCGTATTCTTTCTTTTCCAACGATAACATTCTATTTGTTATCCCTAAATAACTATTTTAGGTCATATTTCATTTTCAACTAAGGAAGAGAGGTGTCTTTAGTATTTGTACAAGAAAATTTTACCTATGGTGTTTGCCTGAAAAGAACACTTACCTTTGGCTTTTGTCAAATATATGTATATATTTATATATACTATTTTCTAAGAAAAGTTTCTTACAACATCAATTGTATGTCTCATAAAGAAATATTTATAGCTTCTATTTCTATATCTTAAGGCGCGGGGTTTTGTTAAATACTAAGATAAGTTAAGATATTTTTGCCAATTACAGTAGTTCCTTTACCCACTATGGAAACTTAACTTTGGGGCCAGAGTTTCTCTCCTTTTGTGGT
>OVBW01001933.1:0-13305 GCA_900406355.1 Erysimum pusillum | reverse complement strand
AACCTTGTACTTCTCTCCAAATTTCTCGAAGACCAACTTCTTCCTCTTCTTCGTCTTCTTCTTCTTCTTCCTCTTCTTCTTCTTCGCGTTTGTTGTCTAGCACATGGGTTTGTTTCTTTAGCAGCTCCTCTTGTGTCGTTGAAGAGCTTATGCTTGTACATGAAGATGAACAAATAATTGAACAAGTCTTGGACTTTGTTGTCAAGATAAGGGTTTGGGGTTGAGTTTTGAAGATGTTGAGAGGAGAAGAAGTGAAGAATCTTGGGTTCTTAAGAGTTATTGGTGATGATGGAGAAGCCATTTAGATTTGGTGGTTAGAGAGAGTTACAACTTCTGTGTTTGGATTTTTTTGTGGAGATACTAATAGAGAGCAAGTGAGTAATATATGTATATGAGTTTCAATTAAATGTCCTTTTGTTTTTTTGTGGATGATTATGATTTGGTTGGGTTACAAAGATTGACCATGAATTTGGAATGAATGTTTCTCCTTATTGTTGTGTATTTAATGGGGTCGGTGAAGAAGAGAGAGACGTGCAACTAATGGAGGTTTCTTTCATCTCCTTTAATGGAGCTCTAAATTCCTTCTTGTACAATAAGGCCACATCATTGTCTTACACGTGTATGTATTATGTAAATGTGTGTTAAATATGTGAATAGATCCACTCAAGTAACATAATTGTCTTCCACTTTGTGTTGAGAATTAAGATTCTTCTATTTCAAGTGATTCTACTATGAGAGAAATTTACCTTTTAGGCTAAATTGGGATTAGCTAGTGGGTACATCATAATGATGAGTTTGAGAATGTCATGATTTTGTTCTTCAAGGTACAAAATTTTATTTAGGGATCGTGGATGGGTTTGATTAGTACAGTAGTTAATGCTGATTTCTTTTTCTTTTTTTTTTTTATAGATATGTGAATTTTCATTGAATGAAAAAGTTTTGTATAGAAGTTTACAAAAGGCTTTACACAAAAGATTGTCCCTAGCTTGCCAAAAAGGTTAAAAACAAGGAAGAATCTAGGAAATTATGAGTAGTAAAGACTAGTTATACTTTAGCCAAACTTTCATTAGTACAGTAGTTAATGCTGACTTGCTAAGCAATGATAAGTCAAATTTATCAGTGGCTGATATTTGTGTTTTCCTTTGTGATACTTTTAAAAAAAAGGAAAAATTACTTTTTTATACAACATTTGTCATTTGGCATCGAAGACGCAGCCGATCATCGTGGAATTTTCTTACTCTTTCAAAGGTAGCCTAACTCAGAATCCTCAGAAAATTCAGTCTATTAACTTATGTGTAATGTAAAAGGTTTCCAAGTGGACTATAATGGCTTGTCTAGATATATTTTCCATTACTCCACTTTGACATGAATTGAAATGCAAATTTGTCTTTGAGTTTTAAAATTTTCCTAAACCACAAGATTTTCTTTAATCAAGTCCCATAACGCGCTTCTATGCAGCCTGATGTAAGTAACTCAAGCTACCCAAAATGAACTTGTAGGTCTAAATAAGCATCGCTCCAAGAGTTTCATCTTTAGTTCCATACAACTCTCCTCCTTTGGTTTCGTGATTTTTACTCGAGATATATAGTTGCACCTTTTAAACCTGAACTATTGTCTTCCCATAAAAATGGTACACATAATTAGACTTTAAAATTTTCTTTTGGTATTTAAAAACTACAATTAAATACATGTCCATGTACAGAATTTCATATAGATAGGAATTATAGGATCCATACATATCTAATCCAACAAAATACGAAAGTCTTTAGAGTATCATTATTGGTGAAAGATTAAAAAGAGTATTTCATCATTACAATATTTATGTTTATCATATAATTTAAAAATATTATTCATGTGAGACATATGTCTCAAGAATCTTTCACAATTTTTAAATGATAAACTCATATCACACTCTATTTCTTTATTCTATTTCGTCGATTATTAATTTATTATTATTGTTATTTGAATGATGAGATACTCCATTTAAAATCTATAGATGCTCTACATACTCACAAACACCCATTTGACGTGTTTTCTTCGGATTTGTCACTCTCTTTTTTTGTTTTTTTTTTTTAAATTAATTTGTCTCTCTCTTTCAGTATCCTATGGAATTTAAAACCATTTCGTACTCTTTGTTTTTTTTTTGTATTAACCTTTTTACGAAACTTCATTCAGTCTCGTCAAACTTTACCAATTGAACGATTAACATTTAGTCATAGTTAAAAAATTTCTACATAAACAAATAAAAATCTAGATATATTATATTTTGTATTAACCAAAATAATTTGACAATCTTTTCTACCATGAAATCAAATTCTTTTTTTATGTTATAATGATATATAGAACAAAATAACATTTATATACTTTTAAATATAATAAAGTGCTTTCATTTAAAATAACAAATCCATTTTTTCGATTTTAAACTATAACATATGTAATTTCTATATAGTTATAAATTAATTTTCATGAAAAGATCAGGAAAACTTAATATATTTCTACATTTTTTTTTTTTGGGCAAATATATATTTCTACATATACATGTCATATTAATTGAATACGTACGTTGGAGAAAGAGAACATAAAAATAAGTCATAAAGAAAATAATAAATTGTGGAAACAAACAATAACGAATTTAAATATAATTTGAGGAGAAAGTTGACTTTTTCTTCCCCCGCTCTTCGCTACGTTTGCACTCACTCACTCTTTCTTCTCTCAAATTCATTCCTCCAAGACCGATTCTCCTCTCACGCCAATCTCGCTCTCGCATTCGTCAGGTTTGTCTCCATCTCTAATCTCCCTAAAGTGAGAACCTTTACCAATCTTAGGATCTAATCGTAAAGATTTTAGCTTTCAAGATTCGAAAAGTATTGTGATCTTTAGATTAATGGAAACCATTTTTGAAATAGTTTCGTTCGATTTGGTTAGAGACCTTAAATTTTGAGGACTCAGATGATCTAAAGTTTCCTGCTTTCTGTAATATCTTGCTAATCAAATCTTCAGGACGCTGATTGTAATCATGGAGCGGTTAACATCATCTCCTCGTCTAATGATAGTCTCAGATCTTGATGAAACAATGGTAAAAACACAACGACTCTCGATTCTTCTGTTAAGAACAGAACAAAGATTTGATTGATGTGTATTACATGTTTTTTTTTATTGATTTCTGCAGGTTGATCATCATAAGGATCCTGAGAATCTTTCCCTATTGAGGTTTAATTCATTGTGGGAAGACGCTTATCGACACGATTCTCTTCTTGTTTTCTCAACAGGAAGAGCACCAATAATGTACAAAAAACTGAGGACAGAGAGACCTTTGTTAACCCCTGATGTTATTATTACATCTGTAGGAACTGAGATTGCTTATGGTAACTCCATGGTTCTTGATCATAATTGGATTGAAATTTTGAATCATAAATGGGACCGAGGAATCGTCGAAGAAGAAACCAGCAAGTTCTCTGAGCTAACACCTCAGGTACTTTCTACTTAAAGACAAACAAAGTCTCTATCTTACCAAATACTTGATGATGATTGTCTATATAGTGCCAAGGCTTTGAATGACCAGAGTGTGATCATTGAATGCAGAGAGAAACTGAACAGAGGCCACACAAGCTTAGCTTTCACATTGACAAGAGTAAGGTTCAGGCAGTGACCAAAGAGCTATCTCAGCGGTTGGAGAAACGTGGGGTAAGATCAGAACTTTGCCTGATCTCTTGTGATCTTTGTTCCTTATTTTACAACATGTTTGTGTTCTTTTCAGGTGGATATCAAGATAATTTTCAGTGGAGGAAACGCTTTCGATGTTTTACCAAAAAATGGAGGAAAGGGACAAGCTCTTGCGTATCTGCTAAAGAAGCTCAAGACTGAAGGAAAACTTCCTGTTAACACTCTTGTTTGTGGGGACTCTGGAAATGATACTGAACTATTTACCATTCCCAATGTTTACGGTGTCATGGTTGGTTTTTTGTGGTATGATCTTCCGTTTACCGTTTTCAGTTTCCATGTTTTAATCTTCTCTTGATTTTATAGGTGAGCAATGCTCAAGAAGAGTTGTTGGAGTGGTATGCGGAAAACGGAAAAGACAATTCAAAGATAATCCACGCGAGTGAGAGGTGTGCGGGTGGGATTATAGAAGCCATTGGTCACTTTAAGCTTGGTCCAAACCTGACTCCAAGAGATGTTTCTGACTTCTTGGAGTGCAAGGCTGATAATCTGAACCCGGGTCATGAGGTTGTGAAGTTTTTCTTGTTCTACGAGAGATGGAGACGAGGAGAAGTTGAGAACTGTGAGACATATACAGCTAGCCTCAAAGCTTCATGTGTGAGTATAACCTTTTTTCTCTCTTTATCTGCAAAATCTTACTGTATCGATCGAAGAGACTTAATTAATGATTATTTTTATCCTTTGTCAAACTACTTCAGCATCCTGCTGGTGTCTTTGTTCATCCATCCGGTACTGAAAAATCTCTTAGAGACACCATTGATGAGCTTGGCAAATACTATGGAGACAAAAAAGGGAAGAAGTTTCGGGTTTGGACAG
Source organism: Erysimum pusillum (assembly GCA_900406355.1). Classification (NCBI taxonomy): domain Eukaryota; kingdom Viridiplantae; phylum Streptophyta; class Magnoliopsida; order Brassicales; family Brassicaceae; genus Erysimum; species Erysimum pusillum. Next base: position 8,769 of record OVBW01001933.1, on the reverse strand, counting down.
ATCAGGTCTTAGCAACAGACACTTTGCCAGGGACTTGGATAGTAAAGCTTGATAAGTGGGAGCAGAGTGGTACTTAAAGAAAGCCTTAATATGTTACACTCACACACACACCCATATTAGTATCTTCCATAATTGTTAATATTCGAATTGTGGATATTGCAGGGGATGAGAGGAAATGCTGCACAACAACGGTCAAGTTCACCTCAAAGGTAAGAGATGATTAAAAGGGCATCATCATATACTATCAGTATAAAGAATAGATTCTGTTTCTTGAGGATTTAAACTAATATTGAAATTTTCAGGAAGGAGAAGGGTTTGTGTGGGAACATGTGCAGCAAATATGGTCGGAGGAAACAGAGATAAAGGATGATAGCAACTGGATCATCTGAATCTTTTTTGGACTATGACATAAANNAAGGATGATAGCAACTGGATCATCTGAATCTTTTTTGGACTATGACATAAAAACATTGCAACAGATTATTATTGGTTGAATAAAACTTACATCCTCATAAACTTGCCACTCAAAAAGAATCTCGAGGATCCTTATGCACTTTCACATAATCTCCCACATATTTTATTCTTGTATCCATTAGATCAATCTTGTTATCCAAAAGATTAATCTTGTTATGGAAAACATTCAAATTCTGAAACCCTTCTTCCATTGACTTCATTATCCTTTCTTCCAATTTTGTCAATCCATTCAGAGATCCAGGATTTAGAGAATTGCTCGGATACTCGGAATTGAACATCTAAGTTGTAGAGATCCTCCCATTATCTACGGTTAGAATATTGTTCTAACCATCAACATTAGGCTTATCTACCAACTCTGCTGATGAATTATCAAAGATATGAGCCACAAGTCTCTCCTCGTCACTCTCAAATACCAAAGTACTACGAATATCTTGGGAGTATAAAAAATTAAAAATTTAAACTAAAGTTATAAAGAAAAGACGGTGAATACTAACCTAAGATTAACTATTTGAAATGATATTTAAATTTCAAATTAAGGTGATACTAACCTTTACAAGAAGAATTTGAAGAAGTGGAAGAAGAAAAGTTGTTGTTTATTGTCGTGTCGAGTGAAGGTGCTTAAGATATATGGGTATAGAGGAAGTTGTAGAGAATTGAGACAGATGAGACATTTCATGGAGAATATGAGCTCTCTTGAGGTTATGAAAGTTAAGGTTCAAGTGAATCAGCAAGATAACTTCTTGAAGCTCCTACCCATAACTTCTTCCAAGTGCAAGATCCAATTCATTTGATTGTCTTTACTCTTTACATTAGAATTGTGTGTTATATATTTATTGTTTTCTTTCTTTTAACTACATGATCAAGCTAAATCTTGTTCGAAACTACTAATTCAACTAATTCAAAAAGCAAACTCTGAGAAAAGCCAATACATTCCTTAACGATCCTCTCATATTATTGCTTGACATGTTTAATGGCAGACAGTAGTACATCACTAACTAGGCAATTGTACACAAGATTAGATTTTGAAGTGAATGAATAAAATGTTATCAACATGAGTAAAATTATTAATTTTAGTTTCCTAATCAACTCAACCAATAAGCATATACGTAAACTATAATTCAGCAACCATGTGTAAAATTCTGTTTAGTTGAATTTTTATCACAACTCTTAATAATTAAAAATTATAGTGAGTGGCACGGGTTTGAGAAATGTCAACTACTACTTTCAAAAATGTTAAAAATATGTAGACCTAATAATTTTGCAACGACTTAAAGCAAAAGATAAAGGTACTAATAAATTTGACTATTGGCTATATTATATTGTAACCACTTCAAAAAGGAAACTTCATGCAAATGCAAATTCCAATGAGAAAATAGTTTAATTCCATCAGTCCAAAATGATGAAAAAATGTTCACAATATCATAAGGCAACACACTCCATATTTGAATTAAGGAAAAATAAACACAAACAAAAAAGAAACATGGGACTCAGAAATAAAACAGATCCAAGTCTGGTTCTGGTTTGGAGGGATGAAACTTAGAATCTGATGAACCCTTTGTCTCTCAAACTCTCTACAGTTTCTTTAATGCTAACCTCCAATGGCACAAACTCAACACCAAGAGACTCTGCTTTCTCTTTAGACACTTTATATGTTGGAATATATATCTTTTCATCTGCACACCTGCAACAAAATTCAACCAATTTGTTTCAATATATTTTTTGTCTTTAATTAATAATTTCTAAAGAAACAGAGACACTCTGTTTTTTACTCTGTTTCTGACATCAAAGATAAAGACGTACTTCTCAGGGAGTTGAAAATCAGGGTAAAGATCATGCAAAATGTTGACAACTTCAGAGTAATGAGCAACTCTCTCCACTAAACAGTATCTTCCATTAGCAGTTGGATTCTCAAACGCTTGGATGTGAGCGTTCGCTACATCTTTAACGTTAACCCACCCGAATGTCGCATTAGGGAACGTCTGTGCTCCTGAAAATGTAAAACCAATGTTCAAGCTTAGTACTGCATCAAACTATGCTCTATTTGTTTTCTTTACCTTTGATCAAGCTTAGTACTGCAGCAGCACTAGTGTTTAACGTTGGCTGTAAGAGAGGACCAATCACCATAGCTGGATTTATCGAAACCAGCTGTAAATCGTTATCTTTCGCGAATTTCCATGCTGCGTTTTCAGCTAATGTCTTCGAGAGTACATACCATAGCTTTTGAGAAAAGAGAAGAGAGTGTTTCAGTAAAAACAAGAGTGATAGCTTACTTCTTCATCACGCAACCGGAAGTTATTGATTTTACCTTAGCAGCTCTGCAATATTCAGGATCAGCGAACCAAGATTCGTCAACTATGGTTTCGGGTGTTCGAGGCACTCCATTGAAAGCAACAGCTGCTATAGATGAGGTTAAGACGACTCTCTTAACAGAGGAAGTCTTCAAACAAGAGCTTAGAACATTGATTGTTCCTTTCACTGCTGGATCAAGTAACTCAGCCTGCGAAAAACCAAGACACAACTCAACCAATAATGGAAAGATTCGATAACAAGAGAAGCGCCACAAGAGAGATCAAGAGAGAGACCTGAGGGTCCTTGACGTCGTGATAGAATGGCGATGCGGTGTGGAAAACTCCTTCGCAACCATCGATTGCTGAATCGAAAGAGCCTTCTTCTAACAAGTTTGCTTTGAACAACTTAAGCCTTTCCTCTGCTCCTTCCAATGCAAGCAAATGCTCTGTTTTCCTCGGATCATCTGTTCCGTTGAAACCATAGACATATATAAAAAGAACGAATCTATGAATCATATGACAATTACTAGATCTAAAGATCTCTAAATCAAATTTCATTAAGAATAAAAAACGAATCGTGACATATAAGTCTTCTATCTAAACCTAATTAACATAAACTATTAGATCCGTTGTCTCGATTTCTATATAGATAATTTGGAAGAGAATGAAAAGAGAAAAGAGACGGACTTGGATCGCGAACAGAGGCTTTAACGGTGTAGCCACGGAGAAGGAGAAGCTTAACAATCCATGAAGCAATGTAACCTGAAGCTCCTGTAACACACACCGTCTTCTCTTCTTCGCTGCTCATTCTTCTTTCCAATTATTTCTCTTCTTCTCTCTGTTTGAAATCTTCAATTCAAAAATGAGATTAGCTTTTTTGGCCTTTTTATTTTTTCTTGTTTTTTTTTGCGATTTCAAGCGCGCCATTTTTGGGAGAGTTCGTTAGAGCTTTCCTCGGAATTTTTCTCTACCAAGTGTGTGACTTCTCTTAATCTCCTCCCTACGTTTTATTCATAAACTAATTTCGTTGAAGAAAAATCTATAATGGTTAAACCAAGTTTCATAAACTCAATTTGCAAATTTATTAACCAGAACAATCCGGTTTTTGTCAGAAAATAAGTTACATTTTCATGACATTGGAGTTTTTATGCCTTGTTGTGACGGAACCGTTCTTAATTTCCCTTAAAGGCGGTCTTGAGCTCGACGATTTTGTTGTTCTTCCTTCACTATACTTAGACCAATCTCCATTGTTGCTATGTCGGTTTTCTTTCAACCGACAAATCAATACCCTCTTCTCTGTCTCTGATGGCAATTTGTTCTTCTCTGGTTCCAACTTATCTTCCTTCCTCAATCTCTTGATCTCTTCTTCTAATCCGCTAACCTCTGCTTGTATGTTTCTCAACTTTGATTCTGATGATAACGCCTTTCTTCGCCATCCTTCAACCTATAAAACAGATTCAATATAAAGGTTAAGTCACCGACTTGTGCGCGAAGAATCTATGGTGTGTAATATCTATCTTACTGAGGAATGTAGATTTTGTATCTGAGAATCTGAATCGAGAGCGCGGTTTTGCCAAAAATCACGACAAGATTGAAGTTCCTCCATTTCTTTTCTCACTTGACCTAACATCTCTTGCATTTGTGACCATTGCTCTGCTTCTGCTCTTACTTCATCCGCAATCTTCCTCATAACTGCTTTGCAGTGTCTAGAACAGTCTTTCTTTTCCTCGTGCGCTTTAATCGCCTGCAAAAGGTAAAATATTCATCTTCACAAACTTCATTTGAGCTCACAGTATATATAGAGAAAGCTTTGTTCAAAATTTACCTTATTATACATGTCTTGTACAGATGCATCTTGAAGATCAATGCATTTGGATACAGCGCTTGTAGACGGTGGAAAGAGACTCGATCCGTATTCTTTCTCCATTCTCTCCAACAATACACCTTTCGACAACGCCTCCATTTTACTACTCAATGTATCTATCTGCAGCCACGAACATCAAAAATCAAGATCAAGCACAAAGACTCAGCCATTATACAGTGAATTGTGTCACTCACATTGCCGTTATTGTTTCTTTGATCAGAGTGGACCAAGAAGCTAGCTTCTGCCATTTTCTGAATCCCTTTAACACAAACCTCTTCGGAAACTGCTTCATCGAACCTCTCCAGCTCCTTTCTTAAAACAGAAGCTTGCTTATCAAAATTATGTCTGCAGTTTCTAGCTTCCATGTCCTTAACCTTTGGAGACTTTAACTCATTAAGTTTCTCAACCAAATAGCTAATCTCATCTTCCAAAGCCTTGCTCTCTTTCATCCCTTCTGATATTCTCTGTTTCCCCTAAATCAAACATAGAACAGCTTCAAACTCAATAAAACACTCACAGTCACAAACACAAAACACAAACCAAATCAAGATTTGAGACTTACAGAGAGAAGAGTAAGAACAGCAGATCTCAACGTCCGTTCCATTCGTTTCTTCCTCCTCTCCATCTTCTTCATAGCAATCTCTTTTTCTATTCTCAACAAATTACACTCTGATCTCAACATCTCAGCCTGAAACCTCCACTTGGCTTCCTCAACTTCATCAACAGCACTAATCTCTCTACCGTCTGCAACTTTACCTCTTCTCCTTCCTTCTTCCACCTCCTTCTCCTCACCACCATCATTCCCCATCCCTCTATCAAAAGTCCTCTCTTGGTGAAACAGAACCTCCAATTTCACTCCCCGATCATTCGAAGGTGTTGTCTTCAATCCCTTTGTTGCACTTCGTCGAACACTATGCCTACGTGGCAACTGAAGAATCCTTGGCGTCGGAGGAAGACCAACTTGTGGGTACTGCCACTTCGATTTCCTCATCATTATCGCTTCGTTTCTTCTCTCCATTTTTTTGTTTACCGCCGACTTTAACAAGAAAAAGAAGCAAAGAAAGTTTCTAATCTTTGTCTTTGTCTCTCTGTCTGATGATGATTGTCAGAAGAAGAAAGCTCTGATCTTTCTCTGTCGGATTTTGAAAAATAAACCAATGTTACCGTTGGAAAATAGAAGAGAGAAAAAAAAGAATCACTCGAAAGCAGAGAAGAAAAGAGACAACCTTGGAGAATTCATCAAAGATTTTTGGTAATTTAAAAATTGTTGTTTACTCCAATGTGTTGCATTGGTGTGTATATATATAATGCGATCTTGGGTCTGGTTCTCGAGTAAAGCCTACGGCGAGAGATATAAGGCGAAAGAGAGAGAGAGAGAGAGAGAGAGAGAGAAGCCTCGTGAAGTGGAGCCATTTTCAAATAAAAGCTGTGCTGTGTTAAGTTCGTGATGAAACCGCTGCTTCCTCTTTCTACACCTTTTTATTACAACTCTGCCATTACCTCATTGGATCTTTTTACGATATCCATTAATTAATACATACTCACTAGTGGGTGTTTTTTTTTTGTCAACGACTAGTGGTTGTTTACTCGAGTCATGTTTTTTTTAGAGCCTATTTCAAATATTCTAACAATAATTTTGGGAAATGTGGTTTCAAAAATTCTCAACTTTTCATTATTTTCCAAATAATGTCTTTTTTCTTTTTTGTAAAATTTGATTTTTTTCCGTCTAAACAAATTCATTGATATTAGTACGAGTTTACAAAGTTGTTACAAAAACTTCCGAAGCATATAGTATACGTCATATATTAAAGATGATAAAAATAAAAAATGAATTTGACAATCATTTTCTCAAAGATTTACTCGCTAACAGATTAGTCCGTTATTTTTCTCTTCCCTAATCAATTAGTTAAAACTATCAATCATTACAAATTTTTTACTAGAGTTAACTTTTGTGTACATGTTACAAGTAATGGTATCTTCCATTAACGTCGCATAAATGACACTACACGCTAAATAAAAAATAATACTCATAACAATTATTCGACTAGGCTATGAATGGAAGCATACTTCAGTATGGAGTTTAGCATATCAAAATGTTAGTTTCACTTGTCTAATCCGGAACATACGATACAACCACTCAAAATCATAAACTTTTTGCAAGCTATTTTTTCTTTTATATATGATTAACATTGTGGATTCGTTTTCAAAACTAAAATGCCTTTTTTGATTTTGTGTTGATGACTTTACACTAATGTTAAATAGACAGTAACAATCTTAAAAGAAGAAACTTGGACCTTCATATTTGCCGTTCTTGAATTCACGGTTGCATTTATTTTTCCACTTATACTCTATCGAGTATCAACTTCTCATTCTGCATTGATTCTATCCACGTCTCAATATATCATGGAGTTATCTTGTATAAACTTTTCATGTTAGGGCTTCTCATTCTGCATTGATTCAAACAAGTGAATAGGGCTCTTGAACTTTTCTCCTTTTTTTTGTTGTTGAAATATTGTTTTCTTCAAGAAAATCAAGATTTATTTCACAAACCAAGAATGGACCTCTATAGTTCTGGACACTACAAGAAGGCTTCTAGTATTCTCTTTGGAAAGGGGCTTTCAAAGATTCAACGACCAGATGTTCTTCTATGCAAAAAGGATTACACAAAGACACGTGGCAACAACCCATTTGCTATAAATTCATATTTTGGATAAGGAAATGGATCGTAATCCCTCAATATCAATTTTTTTTTTTTTTACTCACGTCTCCAACTTTTTAAACACAAACATCACCAACTCATCAGATAAAACAAGAAACAGAGAGAGATAAAGAGATCACACGTGTGAATCCAACTTACCAATTGCAATGGCGTCAATGACCATGACATCTTCATTTCTCCCCACCGTCTCAAAGCTTCAGGCAAACATCTCCGGCAACAGCAGACGAAGCCTCACAGTGGTCAAAGCCTCCGCGAGCGAAAACACAACCAGCTTGGAGAACAAGAAACAAGAGGAGAGCATGAAGATGAGGAGGGATCTGGTGTTTACGGCTGCAGCTGCGGCTGTGTGCTCCTTAGCTAAGGTGGCAATGGCAGACGAAGAGCCCAAGAGAGGAACAGAGGCTGCCAAGAAGAAGTATGCTCCTGTCTGTGTCACAATGCCTACCGCCAGGATATGTCGTAACTGAGTCGATATTTTGCCAACAACACTTCATGTGGCTCTGTATTTATGTCCGTAAAACTTATTTCGTGTGGTTTGTAATGATCATATTTGATCAAACCCTTTGTTAATGTAGTTGAATCATCCACTGATGCGAATTGCGATCACAAACCTTAAATAATTTCAAATTAGCAAAAACTTCTACTTAAGCTTGGGCAACAAATCTTTACCCTTTCCACTACACTTGAAAGCCATTAAGAGCCGTATAATCCATTAAAATTTCCAATTATTGGGTTTATATCAGACAAAACCATGATTTCCCAGTAGTCTATAGTTTTCTGAGGATGCCAGGTTCAGGAGAAGACAAAACCAATGTACCTCAGGTTTTATTCTTCTTCTGTATATTGAAGAGCAGCAACAAAACTCAAAGTTCTTTTTTTTTCTGATTCGCTTCTGTTACTCTACTCCATTGGCCCAGACGATGTTCCCTCCTCTTCACCATCAAATTCTTGCTCAACGCCTTTGACCTGTGTTTTGCACAAACACTTTGTGGTGAGTAATTTGATGATTAGAAAACAAGAGAAGAGACCATTACAAGATCATGATTACCCGGTTAACAGCTAAAGACATAACAAAAATAATAAATGTTAGGACATCTACTTATCAGCTTTACCTCGGATACATAATGCATCAGCATATTCTCAATTCCTGATTTCAAAGTAACAGATGAACTTGGACAACCGCTACAAGCTCCTTGCATTCTAAGCTTAACTATACCAGTTTCCCTGATCAAAACAATATATCTTTGATAAGGATAAAGAAACAAATCGTCTTAAACATTTGCTCAAAATCATATAAAACCTTACGTATCGAATCCACAATACTCAATGTCCCCTCCATCATCTTGGACTGATGGTCGAATACGAGTCTCCAAGAGTTCCTTGATCATTGCTACAGTTTCAGAGTCATCCTGATTTGCCAATGT
>OVBW01001930.1:0-13318 GCA_900406355.1 Erysimum pusillum | reverse complement strand
GTCACGTTCTTCCTTCTTTATTTTATTTTATTATATTATCAAAGTGGTCCCGAAGTTTTACTTTATTTACATTTATGGCCGCCGTCTTAGAGATTTGCTCGAAGGTTCCGTAAGGGTAGATTTGGAATTTTGTTGACGAATTACAACGGTTATGCGTTGTGCTCAGTTGTGCAAGTGTGGGACTTTTTGTTAGGACGAAATTACCCTCGAAAAGGTGGTTAGACTTCTGACCCGGCGTGGGGGTAATTCTGATTTTTTAGTGCTTCACTGATTTATTTGCAGGAGTTTAAGAAATTAACACGATATTGAACTATTTAATACAATTGATATAGTGTTTTAAAAATAATATACTCTATTAAAGGATGAATATCTTTGACCACTTAAATTAAATTGCTTATTTGCAAATTCACCAAAAAGCAGCAGAAATTATGGTAATAATTATGAAAATTTAATATATATTTTAATTTTTAGATATGAAATTTAGACTTTTTTCGTAAATTTTGCCAAATTTTTATGAAATCATATCAAAAATTTTATAATAAACTTTGTTGCAACTTTTACTCTGGAAGTCAATTATGGTGTCATTATAAAGAACATGTACTATTTGTATTATATAAAAAGAAAAACATGTACAGTATGGAAAATGGATAATACGGAGATAAAAAAGAATAAAGTGACTAAAACAAATAAAGAAAAAAAGAAAAGCCAAGGTGGCTAAGAGCTGTTAATTTGCAGGCTGTGCATATGGCTGCTGTGTAGTGAATTTGGATGCAAGCATATGTTCTGTCCCCACGTGGCTCCATCATTGTGCTCTTAACTCTGTCTTGTTTTCTTCGGATTACATTTTTGGCTTCCTAGTATTAATGATTATATTTTATAAGAATATTTTCAGTAGACGCAAATAGACATTTCACATTTGAATTAGGGAACTGCTAATGTGTTTTTTTACCCAAAGAGCATCCAATTGAATTGATCTTCGCTGAAGACAAGTCAAAGTCTGGACCAAACTGATTTGTTTTCTATTGAATGAATAAAATTCTCAGAAAACATGTTCATTTATAGTTCCTAATTGACTTGACTAGTAATTAATAGATTGCTGACTAACTCCTTAACTATACAGACAAATTGTTAATTCTATCATAGTAAATTCAAAATTATTAATGAAATTGAATTTTAAAGATAAGTCTGTTTTAAGAAGGATAGGCTGCAACAAAATTCAAAATGTTGAAACAGAAACAAATCATTAAATAAACGAAAATGAGATGGAATATGAACTCTTCTGCTTTATGGCACACTGACTTTGCCTGAAGAGTACAATGAACTAGAAATATGCTCGTACTAGAAAATGAATGATGTACGTTACAAGGTATTAATTTTTAATGAGGAAGCGTTATAAATATGTTAGTCCATTTAATTTTAACGATGAATATAGTTCGAATTTACTTTAGAAATGAACGCAGAGATTGGAGAAAAGATAACAACCGGAAATTATCATTCAAATGTTTTTTTGGGTTGATTTTTTAATGTTTTTTCTTTTATAATTTTTTTTATTATCTTTCTAGAATTCTCTTTTTTACCAACAGTTTTACACATTCATTGATTTTTTTGTCGACAAATGGAAGAGAATTTGTGAAAAGACACGAATAAGTTTGGTATACTACCAAATCATGGACGTAAACCAATTATACACCGACACAAGGGGATTAACAAAAAAAAATACGAATGTGAGAATGAGACAAAGATTTTGGCTATTTGTAGCATTGTCTGCATGCTTATGTTTTATTGCTGTGAAATTGGAAAAGAGCAAAATGAGACATGACATCTTCTTGCACGTTATTTGCTTCGGTTAATTACGGATCTAAAATCACGTAAAATATCTTTTAAAAAATTACTTCAAATCTGTAAAATGTAACAGAAAAAACAAATTTAAACTGACTAATTCGATATTGCTAATCCACAAACTTGAAAATTCTGATAGAGACATGTTTGAATAGAAATGCAAATATAAAAAATGATAAAATATGTAGGCCTAGGGTCGTTGGCTGCCGCCGTCTTTCTAGCATATTAATTAGAATCGCACCTCCAATTACATTTAATTTAGTACTCACAATCACAATACATCTTAATAAAAATTTGCAATAAATATAGATGTCATTTTATGTCCTGAAGATGACCACAATAAGACGTCAACACAACAGATGATACAGTATTCACTACAAGACGTTGATGCATATGCTCATCAATTGAGGAGCGACTTCTCATACTCTCGTGCATCACTTATATTTTTCGATGATAAATGGAACAGACAAAAGAGATTTATGTATTTTTAATTATTTAATAAATAGGTTTAATTATGGTGACAGAAATTAATAAAAAAGCATGATAAGAAGTGATGAAGGTGTAATGGAGTGTACGTGGGCCTACGTGAGAAGAACGTTCGAGTTAAAAGTGTTAATGAGGGCCTCCAATATGCAATCGTGTTTGTGACCGTTGCTAATATTCTTTTTTGGGGAATATTTTTTTTCTTGGTAGGTAAATCAATTTAAAAGAAGACGTTAGCAAAAAGCATCTTTTGAATGAGAAATTAATAATCTAATATATTTGGAGTGAGTGCAATTCCAATTTGTCAGCTGAAGAAACACGTTTCATTCTCTTTTCGTTCACCAGAAAAGAATTTTCGTCTAAGTTATCCCCAGAAAAGGATAGTGAGTCGTTGTTTTTACACTCACTCCAAAGGGTAAATGCAAAAGTATAAATGAGATAGAGATTGATGTACAAGTTAGATGAATACTTACATTTCATTCACTTCTTTTTCAAGGTACAGTAGTTCAATATTTTTTAGAGAAATTGGGTACAATTTTTTTCATGACTTAAACATTTTTTTTTTTTTAATACATGACTTAAACATATTTATATGCAAATAAATTATACTACATATTTATTTCAAATATTCTCAATTTCTGTCAATGCAATTCTTCTGAATTCCTCTCATTTCAATTACTTTAAGACCTAAATGGTAAGCATGAGAAGACTTCATAGAATAAAGATGAATGGGAATGAACTTAACCTTACATTATTGGCCCAAAAAAAAAAGAGAAATTTCCTCCAATACCACTAAAAAAGTTTTCTTTCCAAAAATACCACTAATTGTTCATAGGCATGAAATTTTAAATGTTTGGTTTGGGTTGCTTATTTTGCAATTTAGGGTTTAGTATTTATGGGGTAGGGTTGGGGTAGGGTTTAGGGTTTAGAATTTAGAATTTAAAGTTTAAAAATTAAAAAAATTATTTCATTTTGGTGGTATTTTTGTCCAAAAAACAAAAATGGTGGTATTTTTGGAAATTGCCCAAAAAAAAACCTTACATTATTAAGTTTGCTTTTAAAAATAGAAAAAAATACATGCTATCAAAAAGCCCAAATTGTCTTAAGCTATTAATTTTCCTACATGGACTAGCCCAAAAGAAAACTGGAAATTTCTCCTTTTCTCCTTATAAAATAAGAAAATATGTACCACTTCCACTAATCACTAGAAACTGTCAACCTTGTCATATCAATGAAAGCCCATGTATAAAATGTTTTATTTTGTAAAAATTACTAATATATAATTAGCATGAGATTGTTTGACAAGAAAAAATAAAAAATATATTAGCATGAGATTTAATGACTTTGCTCCAGTTATATACTCGTTTAACTAAATTGAATTCCAGAAATGTTTTATATGTATTTAAGTATAAAAAATATATGTAAAAAAAGTATAATTTTCTTTTGTTCACCAGAAAAAATGTTTAAGAGTAACATTTTTTTTTGGCTAAAAAGAGTAACATTTTATAACATGTATTATAAAACCTTACAATTTTGCACATGAAAAATCAAAACATAACCATCAACCACAAAATGCTATAACAACAAGCTTATTATATAAACCAAATCATTATTAAAGTCAAACCACACTTCTGTGTTTTATCATATTCTTAGTTGATCGCAGAGCAAACGTTACGAATCTCCCCATCTGATCCAGTCTTAACATCTATGAGACTCATCTTGATCATCGATTTTACGAACTCTGAGTCAAAGTTCAAGAACGGTCGACGTAAGCCCAATAACCGTTGTATGATAGCTCGGGTCTCGGGGTCCTTCCATAGGACTTGATCGGATCGAAGAACCACACGGCTTGACATGACCTGCCTCAGGAACGATGTGTCGAATCTACGTGGAGTTACAGGGTCTAAAATGATTCGGGACGTTGCGTTACCGTTTTGAGGGCATCTAGCCTGAACCTGCGAAACGAAAGTTGGGTCGATTGATGGGTCTGGCCGTCCCGTGCCATTGAAGTTAAAGAATCTGCCTCGTACCAAACCGCAACTAGTAGTTCCTATTGTGTGTGCGCCTGGTCAACATCAAACCAAAATTTGATGTTATAGATTTGAGATGTAGTTCAAATAAATATTAAGAATACATTATTTGATTGAAGCATATATTAAACTATACTATTTTGTATGATATTAATTATAGTAATGTTTTTTTGAAACGAACCACATGTTTTTAGTTTGGCTTCAATCATAATTACTTGCTACTTTTTTTTTTTGTTAATACGTACCAACAAGAGTTACGAGATCTAGTGTGTTGAGATTTTTTGCAGCAAAGTCTCGTTTTTGCTTAGCGACGGTATCACTTGGTCCGGGCAAGTTCACGTCTAAAGCTTGCGAGATTCGGCCGTCGAGACGTCCCAATGGCATTTCCCAGCTTGGTCCACCGGTCTACATCACCAAAGATTAATTAATTACCGTTAAACACAAAATAATTTAATCTCAAAACCAAAAGCTAGTTTCAACTTTCAATATATATTACCACAGTGACAGCGTCTCGAGCAGCAAGGGTGAGAATATCAGCACAAGAAACGATTCCAGGACAGACTTGCTCAAGCTTAACCTTAGCCTCATTAATAACATCAAACCCTCTCAATGGACGGTTTGGAATCGCGGTTCTCTCTGAGTTGTTACCAGCTATGAGAATCGAGCCATCACAGCCATGAACAAAGCAATCGTGAAAATGCATACGCAAAATTCCCGGTGCATTAGCCGGGTTAGACATATAATGAGATAGAACCACCGATCTCACGACAGACTCAACCATTGGGCAGCTCTTCTCATAAAACCCAAGACGTGGTCTCTGGCCGCCACCACGGCTCGAGCCACCATTGTTCCCTTGTGCGGTTACAGCTGACACCAATACTAAAAACGTTACTAGAATGAATAGTAAATTATAACCACGACTCATTTTTTTTTTTTTTTTAAGTTAATAAGAATGTTTTTGAGCTTTTTGAAGTTGTTGTTCTTTGTTGAGTGTTTTGAGTTTGGTGTTAAAGCATTTGTATATGTAGGCATAAAGAAAATCATAGGAATAAGATTTGTAACAAGCAAGTTGGACACACGAGACACGACGCCGAGATTGATGCGATTTCATTGTCATTATATAATTATTAGTTTGCATTATGATATGTATACTAATACGAGTCGGTCCAGAACATATATGATTTCATTTTTTTCCATTGTGAGCGAAGCTATCTTCGTTTCAAGTTGTAGATGATTGGGGAGAAATCAAAGATTGATAAGATCGAACCTATAATCATTTGGATATCAATAATTTCTGTCGACAAATGAAAAATAATATATAGATTAAATGGTATAAACGAAAAGCATTTGGCAGAAACCAAAATTACAAATTCGGTTAGTGTTTTTTTATTATTATTTAGTTTAGTTGGCAAAATTTAATTTTTGTAGTTGATTAATGGGATTACAACAATCACGTGTTGAAGAAATGGAAGATGCAAATATTATCAAATCTTTTAAAGAAACACTAAAATGTGATATTGTAGAAACAAGATAAACAGAAATTGTTTATGAAAAGAGTATAAATTAATTTGGCTTGATACGCAAAATCTCCGTTATTATAGTGATGTTTCATTTAGGTCAAATATTGCAATAATGAAAATGTAACGTGTATATATAGTTCGATGTAAGGTTTAATTAAGCCACATGTGATCAAACAAATCTCGAGATTCGAATCTCGAATGATCATCATACCAAAGACACAATCCAAATTTAACGAGTTTCTCCTCCGTAAAAGGTACATCTCGCTCGTGTGGCTCTCTTTGCCACATACATCCACTATAATCAAGAACAAAATGTTTACAGTGAACAAAAAATAAGTATATGTACAAGACAATATAGATAACAACTTAACAAGTATCATGTTTCTACCCGTTACATGTTTTCCTATGGCAATAATGAATGTAAAATTTATGTTGTCCTAAATCCAGTTTTGAAAGGCGTTAACCTTGCATTGTTGGGTTTTTTTTTTTTTTCAAAAGAATTATACATGCAATCAAAACGCCCACACATTTAAACATAAAAAGCCCAAATTGTCTTATTTCTATTAATTTTCCCACATGGACTCTAGACTAGATTCAGATAAGCAATATCGAATTTAAAACCAATAATATATGTTTAGAGTTTCTACCAAAAAAAAAATATATATATATGTTTAGATTTTTTTCCGTTAATCTGGCCAACTGATGTCAAAATCAGTATACTTACTGAAACTGTGAAGAGCTTTGTAAGAAAATGAACTATAGAAAGACTGACAGGATGATGTTTTCAAGAAAATTTAGTACTGCAAAAAAATTAATATTTTGCTTTTTGCAAGCATCAAAGTAGTATTAAAGTGTTAATGAGAATTCTCCGATGATTTCCATTGATAGAGGTNGATCGGGTGATTACACAATATATACAAATATGATATCTTGGGGACCAAGTTGGAGAATATACGATCCCTACAAGTATGGTAACAATATAACCGAGAGATATTTACATATCTATTCTAACACCCCCCCGCAGTCGGAACGGGAGGACTCCGGACGTTCAGGCTGGACCGAAAATCAGAGAAGATTAGTAAGGGGAGTCCTTTTGTAAAAATGTCTGCGTATTGAAGCTGAGTGGGGACATGAATGACACGGATTTGTCCAAGTGCAACCTTCTCTCGAACAAAATGGATATCTATCTCGATGTGCTTGGTTCGCTGGTGTTGAACCGGGTTGGATGACATGAAGACGGCGGAAATGTTGTCACAATAGACCACCGTGGCCTTATCAAGTCGAATGTGGAGCTCGGAGTAGAGGTTGCGTAACCAAGTGACTTCAGCAACAACGTTGGCGACACCTCGATATTCGGCTTCGGCACTGGAGCGTGATACCGTGGGCTGTCGTTTGGAGGACCAAGAGACAAGACTGTCACCTAAAAAGACGCAGTAGCCGGAGGTTGAACGGCGAGAAGAGGGGCAGCCGGCCCAGTCAGCATCAGAATATGCGACGAGAGTGGAGGTGGAAGATTTGGTGATTTGAAGGCCGAGAGTGATGGTGCCTTTGAGATATCGTATTATGCGCCGTAGAGCAGCGAAGTGAGTCTCTCTCGGATCATGCATGAAAAGGCAGACCTGTTGCACAGCAAACGCGATGTCCGGTCGCGTAAATGTGAGATATTGCAATGCACCTGCGAGACTGCGATACAGAGTTGGATCGGAGACTGGTTTCCCTCCATCGGCGGAAAGCTTCGTCTTGGTATCTACCGGTGTGGTGCATGGCTTGCATTCGTTCATGGAGGCACGATGAATGATGTCTGCGGCGTAATTTTGTTGTTGAAGCAGGATACCCTGCTTGTTGTATGTGATAGAAATGCCGAGAAAATAGTGAAGCTTGCCAAGATCCGTCATGTCAAACTCCTTGCTGAGGTTTGCCACGATCTCCTCAAGAAGTTTGTTGTTGGAGGCAGTCAAACCTATGTCATCTACATAGAGAAGAAGGTAAGCCAAGTCAGAGCCACGAGAGAGAACAAAAAGAGATGGATCGGAGACACTCTGCTTGAATCCGATGCGGCTGGCGTGCGTGGCAAACCGAGTGTACCAAGCTCGAGGTGCTTGTTTGAGGCCGTATAAGGAGCGCTTGAGGAGGCAAACGTGATTGGGCTTTGTCTTATCGACGAACCCCGGTGGTTGGTGCATGTATACCGTCTCGGTCAAGTCGCCATTGAGAAAAGCATTTTTGACGTCAAGTTGGCGTAGGGGCCAGTCGCGAGCCACTGCAACATGAAGGACTGAGCGGATAGTTGCTGGTTTGACCACCGGGCTAAACGTCTCCTCACAGTCGATGCCAACCTGTTGAGATTTGCCATTAGCCACCAATCGAGCCTTGTAACGAGACAAAGCGCCACCTGCATCAAATTTGTGCCTAAAGAGCCACATAGAACGAACAATGTTAGTGTTCTTTGGGCGTGGAACAAGGTCCCACGTTCCAGCTTTAACCAAAGCTCCATGTTCATGACCCATGGCATTGTTCCAGTTAGGATCCCTAGCGGCTTGGATATGAGAAGAAGGAAGAGGGGAAACGGTGTCGGTGTGGAGAGTAAAGTGTACCTTGGGTTTGAAGATTCCACTTTTACTTCGAGTTTGAATCGTGGATGTTGGGGGTGCCGGTGGAGGATTGGCGACCGGAGCAGGAGTGGTATTGGGAACTAGTGGAGGAGATGGTAAAAAACATGGAAGGGATTTTGGTGGTGGTGGATCATTGGCCGGCTCGGGTGGTGAAGGAGCAGGTGATGCAAAAGGGAACGTATGCTCATCAAACGTCACATGGCGGGAAATGATGATTTTCCTAGACTCCAAGTTGAAGCAGCGATATCCACGTTGGTCAGTAGGATATCCTAGAAAAACACATCGGGTGGATCGAGGAGCGAGTTTGTGTGGCGAGGTGGAGGATAAATTTGGGTAACAAAGACATCCAAAGACTCGAAGGTGAGAATAGGAAGGTGGTCGTTGAAAGAGAATAGTGAAAGGAACCTGATTTTGAATTGAGGAGGATGGGATGATGTTGAGGATATGAGCTGCTGTGAGAAGAGCTTCTACCCAAAATGAGGGAGGCATGTGAGCTTGGATAAGCAAGGTGCGAACGAGATTGTTAATCGTTCGTAGCATACGTTCCGCTTTGCCGTTTTGCTGGGATGTGTGAGGACACGATAGGCGTATTTGAGTGCCCTCGGTCGCCAAGTAATCGAGAAATGGGCGATTGATATATTCCCCGCCATTGTCACATTGGATTGCTTTGATTTTCCTGTTGAATTGGTTAGCGACATAGGCGGCGAAATGGAGATATTTTTGAAATGTATCACTTTTGCGTTTAAGAGGATAGACCCATATGAAGTGAGAAAAGTGATCGAGAAAGAGCAAGTAATATTTCATTCCCCCATTACTAGAAACTGGAGAGGTCCAAATATCGGAATGAACAATCTCAAAAGGTTGTGAAACAAAAGACTTAGAAGCATAAAAAGGCTGGCGAATGTGCTTGCCGAGCTGACACGCATGACACAATCCCGTCAGAGGCGTGTCTTTATTGGATAAAATACCTAAATTACTTAAACGATTGTGGGCTGAGTTTCCCACATGACCTAACCGTTGATGCCAAAGAAAAGCCCCAGAAAGTAACGCCACAGGAGGAGAAGGAGAAGGCGTCACTGCATACAACGGTCCTGAGCTGTTACACCTAAGAAGAGGGCTCTTGGTTCGAAGATCCTTAACAGAGAAACCAAGAGGGTCAAATTCAACCGAACAACCATTATCAGTAACAAATTTGCGAACGGAAATAAGATTTTTTATCATTTTAGGACAGACAAGGACATTCTTAAGATGTAAGGGTCGAGTGGAGTGAGAGGTTAGGGTGCCATGGCCATATTTGGTTACTGGGACTAAGGATCCATTACCAACAACAACAGTAGGGTTAGAACTGGAGCTCGAGTTAAAGATAGAACGAAGGGTACCTGGTGTGGCCGTGATGTGACTGGTGGCGCCGGTGTCCATGTACCACGACGCGTCGGACGGATCCTGCAGAGAGGCGGTGTTGAAAGCATTTATGAGAGCCGCTGGGATCTGGTGCGGGAGAGACGTCGTAGCTTGGGCCGCGTGAGCTTCATTGGTTGGCGGAGGTGGTGCAACCTGAGCAGCGGGAGTGTGGTACGAAGATGGATACGGCGGAAGCATCTGTGATGGGTACGGCGGAGGTGGCGGTGGATACATCATAGGTGCACCGTACTGATAGGGAGAAGGCCACTGAGGAGGCCCGTAGTTCCAACCGTATGGCGATGGAGGCGGGTAGTTCCAGTTGTTACGGCCGCGTCCCCTGTTATTACGGCCGCCTCGGCCACCGCGACCGCGGTAATTGTTGTTGTAGTTGCCACGGTTGGAGAAGCCAGAGTTGTTGTTGTTGCGATTATCTGATGGCGGTGGTGCAGCGTAGAGAGCGGTTGGAGAAGACGCGGTTTGTGTGTGTGTCGGTGTGGGTAGAATCGGCTTCTTCAGACGGTCTTCCTCCATTTGTAGCATGGACCGGGCTTGAGCAAACGAGGGAAAGGGAGACTTGTGGCGGATGACGTTGAGAATACTGTCATACTTGTCGGTCAAGCCGTTGAGGAGATGCATCACGAGGGTGCGATCGTTGACGAGAGCGTCGATGTTGCGGAGCAGATCGGATAGTGTCTTCAATTTTTGGCAGTATTGTTGGATAGTCATGTCACCGATGGTAAGGGTTCGAAGCTCGTTCTCGTATTGAAGAGCTCGGGCTTCTTTGTTGTCGCGAAAGTGTTCTTCAAGGGAGGTCCAGATTTCTCGGGCCGTGGCACCGGCTTTGAGGACGGCATCGATGAGGGATTCGGATATGGTACCGTAAATCCACATCTTGACGAGATTATCACGTTCTAGCCACTGTTTGTCAGTGGGTTTCGGATCCGAGCCATTGATGTGTTCAATGACGCCGTAACTGATGCAGTGAGTCTCGAAGATCTCACGCCATGTGTCGTAGTTGAGCTTGTCGAGGCAGAGCTTCACCGGAATGTAAGACTTGATCTGAGTGATGGAGAATGGCTTGTCGATCGGTGCAAGGGCCGTCGTAGCAACGGGGTTGGCGGATCCAGACATGATAGATGCGCAGGAGAAAGAGATGGGCAGAAAGAGGAGGAAAAACGGAAGAGAAACAGAGAGAGAGACGCGGAGGAGAAGAGAGAAAAGAAAATAGGATCGGTAGGCTTAGGAAAGCTCTGATACCATGTTAATGAGAATTCTCCGATGATTTCCATTGATAGAGGTATTACACAATATATACAAATATGATATCTTGGGGACCAAGTTGGAGAATATACGATCCCTACAAGTATGGTAACAATATAACCGAAAGATATTTACATATCTATTCTAACATAAAGTATGAACATTCATCGAATAGTTGTCGGCTAGTGCAGATTAAGATACCATTAACTTGGTATCCACTGATCTAGAGAAGTGAATTAATGTAGCATTGAGACACTTGCAATACAAGTAATGGACTCAAAACCAAAATTCATCCACAACTCCTACGTAGACTTTTAAAAACTGGGGCATTGTTTTACGAAATTAAGGAAGTTTTGGGGAGTGATTATTAATTAACCAAAGCATACATTAAAGTCAAACCACACTTATGTGTTTTATCATATTCTTAGTTGATCGCAGAGCAAACATTACGAATCTCCCCATCTGATCCAGTCTTAACATCTATAAGACTCATCTTGATCATCGATTTTCCAAACTCTAATCCAAAGTTCAAGAACGGTCGACGTAAGCCCAATAACTGTTGTATGATCGCTCGGGTCTCGGGGTCCTTCCATAGGACTTGATCGGATTCGAGAACCACACGGCTGGACATGACCTCCTTCAAGAACGATGTGTCGAAACTACGTGGACTTCTAGTGTCTAAGCTGATTCGGGTCGTTGCGTTACCGTTTTGAGGACATTGAGCCTGAACCTGCGAAACGAAAGTTGGGTCGATTGATGGGTCTGGCCATTCCGTGCCACTGAAGTTAAAGAATCTGCCTCGTACCAAACCGCAACTAGCAGTTCCTATTGTGTGTCCGCCTAGTCAAATATCAAACCAAAATTCGCAAAATTAGATATGTAAACCGAATCCGGTTCAAATTGAAACTAAAATCCTCGAATAGGAAATTACAACAAATTTTTTAATATTTGAGATGTAGTTCAAGTAAATATTAAAAATACATTATTTTATTGAAGCATATATTAAAATAAACTATTTTGTATGATATTAATTATAATAATTTATTTGTGTTTTTTACTTGGATTTGAATCCAAGCCAAACTGAAAAAGCATTTGGTTCGTTTCAAAAAGAAAAAAAGAATCTCTAAATCAATTAACCTATATTACTTGCTATTTTTTTTTTTTGTTAAGACGTACCAACAAGAATTACGAGATCTAGTGTGTTGAGATTTTTAGCAACAAAGTCTAGCTTCTGCTTAGCGACAGTGTCGTTTGGACTGGGCAACTTCACGTCTAAAGCTTGCGAGATTCGGCCGTCGAGACGTCCCAATGGCACCTGCCAGCTTTGTCCACCAGTCTACATCACCCAAGATTAAATTACCATTACACACAATAATTTAAATTTACCAAAACCAAAAGCTAGTTTCAATTATTTACCGCAACCACAGCGTCTCGAGCAGCAAGGGTGAGAATATCAGCACAAGAAACGGTTCTAGGACAGAGTTCTTCAAGCTTAGCCTTAGCCTCATTAATAACTTCGAACCCTCTTAATGAACTGTTTGGAATCGCGGTTCTCTCTGAGGTGTTACCAGCGAGAAGAACCGAGCCATCACAGCCACGAACAAAGCAATCGTGAAAATGCATACGCAAAAGTCCTGGTGCATTAGCCGGGTTAGACATAAAATGAGATAGAACCACTGATCTCACAGTAACTTCAACAAGTGGGCAGCTATTGTCATAGAACCCAACACGTGGTCTCTGGCCGCCACCACGGCTTGGGCTATTGTTCCCTTGTGCGGTTACAGCTGACACCAATACTAAAAACGTTACTAAAATGAATAGTAAACTATAACCACGACCCATTTTTAATTTTCTAGTTGTTGTTCTTTGTTGAGTGTTTTGAGTTTGGTGTTAAAGCATTTGAATATGTAGGCAAAATTAAAAAAAAAAAAAAAAAANTATCTGATACGAGCCTAATACGTAGCTATAGCTTAGAAGTAGAAGAAACTAAAGCAAAGTTTCCTCTTAACCCAAGTCTCTTTTAGAGAATTAGGTTAGTTGTTGGAAGTTATTCAATAAAGACCCTTATATAGGTCTTCATATAACAACCATAAACCTAATTCATAAAGTAAAACACCAAACCTATAATTAAAACGTCCTAACCCTACCCTAATCAACCTAATCATAGTCTCGT
>OVBW01001929.1:3077-23401 GCA_900406355.1 Erysimum pusillum | reverse complement strand
CTAATAGATTTTAGTTTTTAGAAAAACTTGAATGGTTTTTGATTTTTTTTTTTTTTTTTTCCTAAAATCTCAAATTAAGTGAATTCTCGTTTTTGTTAAAAATTATAAANTAAAAAATAAATTCCAAAAACTAGTGTAAAATCTATACCTTTCAAATTCATAAAATGTCAGGAACACTATATATCATAACAGGTTGACAGAAAACAAAAAATAGCAAATAGGCCAAACCAACAAAGAAACATAAAATGTTTATGTTTATGTTTTATGTTTTATGTTTATGTTTTATGTTTTATGTTTTGTTTTATGTTTATTTAACAAAACCTTTAACAAAAAAAAACAAAGAAACATAAAAAGGAAGAATTACTAAGATTTGTTTGTTTGGTAAGCTGATTATTTTTCAATAAAAGTGGGACCCACGAGTTTAAATTTCTGGTGTAGTCAGTCAGCAGCTGACCAGGCGACCGTTGATAAAGCAATCATACAATTCGTCAGCCTTATTCAAAATTCCTTCGATTTTCATATTTTTCGTAATCGTTTTTGTTATAAAAGTTACATATGTTGACAATGGTATCTCGTATATTATACATATATAATCAGATATATATAGTCCGAGTATCGACTTTAAGTTTAACTTTCAGTTTATTTAAGCCATGTAAATCAGAATATTACCACCTCCCTTTTTTTTTTTTTTGGAGGATCCTACTGTTGAGTTTGGTTGTTGCTTCTTTGTGAATTTGTATCTTACTAGTATTTTATAGTAAGTTTTTTTCCGTGTTACTGATATAAATTAATTAAGATGCTACACTAGTTGACAAGATTAACTTCCACGGCCAGAATGTATGAAGTCGACAAGTCCAAGAAGAGATTAAAGATTTGAATGCATTTATTGTGATGGGTGTATTTAGTTTGCTGCTGATCAGTCAATCCTATGGTTTGACATCATTAATCCAAATATAAAAAAAAAAAGCAAATACTAAATGGAAGGGCAAGAACGAAATGACAAGAAAAAGTTTTTGTGATATGAAAGCTAACCTAAACGTATTATCCTACTTTAGGGTAATTGAGTTTTTGAGCTAAGATTTTTGAAGATTTATAACCATTCTGGCGGTCACATGCATACCTAAGAAACATCATCCAATCAAAAGAATATAAGAATAATAGCCACTCAACTCAATACATAATAAACGTTCCAAATTTTGAACATGAATCAAATATAAGTTTTTGCAAATATACTCCCTGAGACTTACATTGTCATTACTCATTACAATTCTACCATCCGGCCATATCACCCACTAAACTAAAATTTTTTTCAATATTTTCCATACTGATCAATAACTCATCTAATATCAGCCAAGTACAAAAGTGAAGGTACCACTAGATGAGGGCCTCTCAACTATCACAATCTTCTACTTGCACAAGAAAACAATTCGTTTACATATATATATATATATATATATATATATGTAAAGTTTTTCCATTTAATATTTCATAAAGAAAAAAAAGAGAAAAGTCGAGGTTTATGTTTGACTTGTGTGATCTCATAGTTGACAAATTACACGGCTTTTTTTGTGTGCCTTCACTCTTAATTTGAAATGATCATTCTTCCACCTCTTACAGAACCACGTTTTCTTTTATTAACTTTCAAAAATTTTACTGGCCCGTTACTCAGCTTCTCAAAAATTTGTATTATATTTTTGTTGATTTCAATCACACTACAATATGATTGGACATTATGTCACCGAAATTACTATAGTACCCCTTAGTTATTTTTTTTTTTTTTGAACACCAAATTTTTTATATATAGATCTCACTCTCTAACCCGAAAGGAATTAGTTACAAACATAAAGTTCAGGACCATTAAGATCACCAACAAAGTTGTTACAAGAGCCAAGCTAAAAGCATAAGAGCAGTAGATAAAGAGATAGAGGCAGACAGTTCCAATCCTCAAGCAAACAAAGTCATCACATAGTCCTCGATCTTTGACAACATGAGAAGCAGGAGGTGAAAAGGTGCCATGGGAAACAATACACACTAAGAGTGGGCTATTGTTCGAGATTGCCTTGGCAACTAGGCCAGAGAAGACAATCATAAACTCGGCTACAATACCAAAGGCGACTAAGCACCAATTTGAAGAGCCTTTGAAGATAATCGAGAACGAAGTCTCGGAGCAACATACTTCGCAAACAGGGTACCCCTTAGTTATTTATTCTCACTCTCACATAGTATAATAAGTTCTTGAAACACTCTTTTATCATTATAAAAAAAAAATTCTTGAAACATGTACTAAAACCAAAAGAAGTTTTTGAAACACGTTCAGAGCTGCCATATGCGTATAATATGTAAGTATGCTATCCTGCTCAATATATATTTCGTTCATTATTTGTTTAATGCTATCTATCATAAATAATCAGGACATTTTTTAACGAAGGACATTATCATTTATAAACTAAAAGAACTAAAATACGTGTTAAAACTTTATGAACTCTATGCATTCCAAATAAGAGATATCAAAGTCTTCAACTAAAAGAACTTGAACCAAAAACTAGTGAAAACAAGATCACTCGAAGTTTAAGCAAATGTTGTTGAATTTATAATTCTCTCGGATTTTTGTTAAAAGATTCATACACAGTTATTAAAAAAAAAAAACAGATTCATACACAATTGTTGCATTGTATTTGAATTTAATTTCTATGTAATTATGTATTGGTTTATTTTGAAATGAAGTTCATCATCGTATTTATATATGTATACTGCGAATTGGATTTATCCCTCATAATTTATTTATTTGAGATAAATATATTTTATATACCATGCCGATTGTAATGTGTAAAATTGAGTTAAGTTAAACACAGTAAAATATGTACTTTTTAGAAAAATTAAGAAACAAAAGTTAATAGCTAGAGAAAATAATGTTATTGGAACTAGACGTTAAAAAAAAGTATATTTGTAATTGAGATTGATTAAGGGTAAAATCGGGAATTCAATAAATTTTGATTGAAAAGCTGTGTATAAAGTTGCAGACTCTCTGCCATTTGCTCTTGTTCAGAAAATAACAAAAAACAGAGCAAAAGTATTTTTCTTTCTTTAAAAAACAGAGCCACAAAAGAACTTTCCAGAAAATTCAAAATCATCCAAAGATCAAGAGAGAGAGAGAGAGATGGGAGAAGTAGTTTTGTTCATCGACGAGACGAATTCGAAACAGAGAATCTCGCGTTGCAGAATTTGTCACGAAGAAGAAGAAGAAAGTTTCTTCGAAGTTCCTTGTGCTTGTTCAGGCACCGTTAAGGTAAATAGCGGAATAGAAAACTTTGATTCTATTTTTTCTCAGAATTTGAAAATTAATGGAGCTTTGTTTGTTTGATCAGTTCGCACACAGAAATTGCATACAACGTTGGTGCGATGAAAAAGGAAACACAACTTGTGAAATCTGTCTTCAGGTACTTTTTTTTTCTTCTTGATTAACCAAAATTATCAACTTTTTTGCGATCTCTCTTTTTCTTCTTTTTGTGGTTTTGAGATGATTCGAAAGAGTTTAATGTTTCGGTGAGTTTTTTTTTGTTTTTGTGTGTATTTTGTGATGTGCGCTTCGCTGTATTGAGATAATTAAGTATTTCTTTTGTCTCCAAATTCTTTAATTTCTTGAATTGCTTAGTGCGTCACTGTTTCTTTCTTGTTGGTTTTTTGTCGTCAAATTATTTTCATACCGATAATGATAAATTAGGAAAAATATTTGATTGTCGCAATCACTTGTGAACTTACGGTTTATTTTCAAAAAACATTTCTTCCTAAATTTAAAACTAAAGTTGGAAACCAAAAATGATAATTGAGTTCTTTTTTTCTTCTTTTTCCTGTTACTGTTCAAAATTGAGTTTCTATTTTATATTATAACGACAAAATAAAATAATGTAAAGTATGAAACTAATACTAACATTAATAAAAACCATGCAGGTGTATAGAAATGGATATACAGCAGTTCCAAAACAATCTAAGTTGATTGAAGAAGACGAAGTCACAATCAGGTAAAAATATTTGTTAAGATGGAAGAATAATTAAATTATATATAGCTTGAATTATGCAAATAATTGACCCAATTGACGTGTGATCCTGATTCTTTTCTTGCTTACGCGTAGGGAGATAGCTTGCAAATAGTTTATTACTCATATTCTACAAATAATAATTAATAATATCAAAAAATCGTAATCTTTTTATTGTTAATGGAACAGAGTAAATGGACNATTGAGTTTCTATTTTATATTATAACGACAAAATAAAATAATGTAAAGTATGAAACTAATACTAACATTAATAAAAACCATGCAGGTGTATAGAAATGGATATACAGCAGTTCCAAAACAATCTAAATTGATTGAAGAAGACGAAGTCACAATCAGGTAAAAATATTTGTTAAGATGGAAGAATAATGAAATTATATATAGCTTGAATTATGCAAATAATTGACCCATTTGACGTGTGATCCTGATTCTTTTCTTGCTTACGCGTAGGGAGATAGCTTGCAAATAGTTTATTACTCATATTCTACAAATAATAATTATCAAAAATCGTAATCTTTTTTTATTTTAATGGAACAGAGTAAATGGAAGAAGAAGAAGAAGAAGAAGAAGAAGTAGAAGATTAGTGTCTATAGCTGAATCCGATTTATCTCAGTGTAACACTGTTGCTGATAGAGGAGCTTCGTTTTGTAGATCATTAACTTTTACTGTAAGTTTTTTCTAATTCTCTCTTTTTGATCATTTCTTTCAAAATATTTTATTATTTTAGTTTGGATAGAAAGTGATTAATAGTGTGGTATAATAATATAATTAGTTAAAACAAATGATGAGAGATGGGAAAAAGTCCATCGTTTAGGAGCTCTGAAATAGATATGGCAACCACTACTTACTGTTCCATAGCTTTTTTTGGCCAAATCTATTTCGTAGTTATGTGGCAAACCCTATAAATGTGAATATTTTTTTGTCTCTGTGTGTGTGGATATTATAATGTTACTTTTCCCACCATGAAAAAGAACTCTTATAACATTTAAAATTGTTGACCCAAAATACATATTTATTAAAAATTTAAAATAGAAATGTACATGTTACCGTTATAAAACTTTGTCACTATTTTCCATGGTCAGAGTCTTTTTACTACTTATGATTGTATGAAGTAGTACTATGCTATTTCTCCTCCATAGTTTTAATAAAGATTTTGGTAAATTCTTTTTGTGTTTATTGCAAAATTTGGGGTTAAAGAAATTATATTTGATGCAAAAAAAGCACATAGGTTGGGTAAGTTGGTGGTTGGCCAAGAATTTGAGTTTTTAGGCTAATATACAATATACAAACCTTGTCTCACCTAAGACCACAACTCCTACCAAAATAATTTTCTTACCCTCTACCAAATCTGGATTGGTTCATATCTCATACTCTCATCCGTTTGTGTCCTTTGACATTTTGAGTTTTGTTTTACTTCATATTTTACGCAAAAACTTTGATGCAATAAAAACTACATCATTTTGCATTTGCATAAAACGACTATCTAAAATATAATAGAAACTACATCANTTTTGTTTTACTTCATATTTTACGCAAAAACTTTGATGCAATAAAAACTACAGTACATCATTTTGCATTTGCATAAAACGACTATCTAAAATATAATAGAAACTACATCATTTTGCAGCTTTCAGTGTTTTTGCTGATGAAACATACATTTGATGTGATCTATGGAACCGAAGAATACCCATTCACAGTATTTACGGTAAAATGCTCAATTCCTTTTAAACACCAATCATTAAATTCAGAGAATTATAAAAACATCCTTAAAATATGTTTATTTAATGGGTCTGAAATAAGAATTGGGTGGATGAATATGAATGCAGGTACTAACATTAAAGGCCATTGGGATTCTATTGCCAATGTTCATTATAATTCGAACAATCGCAACTATTCAAAAAACTCTCCGTCGACATCATCAATATCCTGTAAGTTCCTTAATTTACCCAATTTATTAATTTTCCGAAATTCATTAAATTTAAATATAAATATGCATGTATATATAATATATTTATACATGTTTTGCTAAAAAAAAAAAAAAGGTATATATATACATGTTTGACCATATATTGGCAAACGAAATGCATGTGGGAGGTGAGTATTAACGTTCACGCATNCAATGTTCATTATAATTCGAACAATCGCAACTATTCAAAAAACTCTCCGTCGTCATCATCAATATCCTGTAAGTTCCTTAATTTACCCAATTTATTAATTACATAAATTAAAATATAAATAAGCATCTATATTACTATATTAGTATATGTATATATATATATACATGTTTGACCATATATTGGCAAACGAAATGCATGTGAGAGGTGAGTATTAACGTTCACGCATGCGAGTACNAGGTATATATATACATGTTTGACCATATATTGGCAAACGAAATGCATGTGGGAGGTGAGTATTAACGTTCACGCATGAATTAATAGTTTGTAGGTACCACGTTTTGAGGAATTGTGATCATGGGAAAAATCTTTAAAATCTACAATTTGACTTTGAATGTGATCACAAAAAAAGTCCAAAAACGCTTATATCATTTAATGCCAAATGTGAAATTTCAACTTTCTCTCTATTTGTTGACTTTTAGTGATGTTTGACTTTTGAAAATAGGAATCTGAAGAAGATACGTTGAGCTCTGACGACGACGACGATGAGTTGGATGAAGAAGAGCAACAACAACATTTGGCTTAAACCCGCAAAATTAACGAAATTAACGATTTTTTTTAATTTTCTTTCTTTCTAATTCTTTTTTTTTTTTTCCTTAAGACAAGCATCTATTCGATGCTCATGTCATTACAAAGTGTAATAAAAAACAGCAAATTTACGTAAAAAAGTCCAGTATTAATTCTCGTTTGATTTTGTTTCTGCGAGTACTCAAACATTTATATTGACAAAATCAACCGATCCTACTATACAAAGTCTGAAAACCCCAAAACTTCACAAAAGACTCTGAAACTAAACCCACACCTCAAAACTGAGTCGACTTAGATTTTAAATTTCCGACTGACTCATCGATCGAGCTTGGTTAAAGGGTTACAATAAGAATGTTAAACCGGGAAGGCATAGAGCAGTTAAATCAGTTGGTTAACAGGAGAAATGTGTTGGCCATGGAGTGTAGCTCAGACAATGAGTCCTTTGAAATCGAGTAATCAGAATTTGATGCAACACTACTGATGATCTGCTTTATCATTGCTGCCATTTTACCATCTCCTTTTCTATGGTTTTTACCGTACAAGGCCTCGAATTCTTGAGATTTTATCACGGCTCTCTGAAGTACGTCATCTGGAAGACCTATGGAAATTGAACCAAAAAATACAATGACGAGTGAAAAATAAAATGATGAGTGAATGCTTCTGTTTAAGGGAAAAGATAAGGCAGAGCTTGAGGCGATGGAGTAGTGAATTTGATGTTCTTACCAGCTAACCGAGCAACATTAACTNTGGGAAAAATCTTTAAAATCTACAATTTGACTTTGAATGTGATCACAAAAAAGTCCAAAAACGCTTATATCATTTAATGCCAAATGTGAAATTTCAACTTTCTCTCTATTTGTTGACTTTTAGTGATTGTTTGACTTATGAAAATAGGAATCTGAAGAAGATACGTTGAGCTCAGACGACGACGACGATGAGTTGGATGAAGAAGAGCAACAACAACATTTGGCTTAAACCCGCAAAATTAACGAAATTAACGATTTTTTTCTCTTTCTAATTCTTTTTTTTTTTCCTTAAGACAAGCATCTATTCGATGCTCATGTCATTACAAAGTGTAATAAAAAAACAGCAAATTTACGTAAAAAATCCAGTATTAGTTCGCGTTTGATTGTTTCTGCGAGTACTCAACATTTATATGGACAAAATCAACCGATCCTACTATACAAAGTCTGAAAACACCAAGACTTCACAAAAGACTCTGAAACTAAACCCACACCTTAAAACTGAGTCGATTCAGAGTTTAGATTTCCGACTGACTCGGATTTCAGATTTTGACATGAGAAAGCTCATCGATCGAGCTTGGTTAAAGGGTTACAAGAAGAATGACAAACCAGCAAGGCATAGAGCAGTTAAATCAGTTGGTTAACAGGAGAAATGTGTTGGCCATGGAGTGTAGCTCAGACAATGAGTCCTTTGACATCGAGTAATCAGAATTTGATGCAACACTACTGATGATCTGCTTTATCATTGCTGCCATTTTATCATCTGTTTTTCTATGGTTTTTACCATACAAGGCCTCGAATTCTTGAGATTTTATCACGGCTCTCTGAAGTACGTCATCTGGAAGACCTATGGAGATTTAACAAAAAAAAAAAATGATGAGTGAATGCTTCTGTTTAAGGGAAAAGAGAAGGCAGAGCTTGAGGCGATGGAGTAGTGAATTCGATGTTCTTACCAGCTAACCGAGCAACATTAACACCATAGCTTTTAGGACATGCACCAGGCGTCAATTTATAGAGAAATGTAACTTCTTCCACTCCACCAATCCCTTCTCCTACTTGACATGCCATATGGCAAAGTGAAACCTATCCAAGAATATAAAAAAACGATCAGGTTTGAGCAGTTTCTGAATGTACATAAACAATCAGATGATTGATAGTCTCAAGTCTTTGAAACGCAGGATTAATAGCTTTAACAGTGCTTTTGATCATAATTTTAACCAGACACTTTTCACAATACCTTTGGATTGGTTTGATAATCCATGGAGATACGATGATAATGAGTAGAGAACAATCCTCTACACAGCACCTTGTTTATGAAGTGCTCAAGTACGGATTCCCTGTAAATAGTCAAGATATCTTAGATAAACTGAACAATAACAGTAAGTCCCAACAACAAGATACGCAATAACGATTCAACATACGCAATGGCTTGTCCATCTGATGTGGCTGTGCCTCGTCCAAGCTCATCTAGCACCACTAGAGAATTTCGGGTTGCTGATGTCTGCATATTATGATATTATAACCTTATATCAATGTGTTTGTTGGTGTTTCACATAGTATAACAAAGCATGTGACCAACACTCAAAAGGGTAACACCACTGTGGCAAGTTTCACATTAATCTTAGAAAGCTTCATGCAATCNCATCTAGCACCACTAGAGAATTTCGGGTTGCTGATGTCTGCATATTATGATATTATAACCTTATATCAATGTGTTTGTTGGTGTTTCACATAGTATAACAAAGCATGTGACCAACACTCAAAAGGGTAACACCACTGTGGTAAGTTTCACATTAATCTTAGAAAGCTTCATGTAATTAACTTGACAAACAGTATGAACATTACTTACCAACATTACAGCAGTTTCTGAAAGTTCTGTTAAGAACGTGCTTTGTCCTGCCATAATATGATCTTTTGCACCCATCCGGACAAAAATTCTGTCAACAGGCGAAAGCTCAAAGGTTTCTGCTGGCACGTCTGCTCCAATCTGTGAAAAGATCATCATTGCATGAGTCTCTTTCATTGACATTAAATGGGTCAAGGTCCATTGCCTTCAAAGTTTTAAAATGATAGCTTACCTGAGCCAAGATANATCTTTTGCACCCATCCGGACAAAAATTCTGTCAACAGGCGAAAGCTCAAAGGTTTCTGCTGGCACATCTGCTCCAATCTGTGAAATGATCATCATTGCGTGAGTCTCTTTCATTGAGTCATTAAATGGGTCAGGGTCCATTGCCTTCAAAGTTTTTAAAAGATAGCTTACCTGAGCCAAGATTACAGCCAAGCAAACTTGACGAAGAAGGGTTGATTTTCCACCCATATTAGGGCCTGTGAGGAGGATGAAACTGGCTTTCTCAGCACCACCTATCTTTACATTATTTGGTACAAAAGAATCTCTGCCTAACGAATCACTCCTTAGAACTGGATGCCCTAGACCAGTGGCGGACAAGTGTGGAACATCATCAGATGTAGAACCTGAGATTACTGGGCGGCATCTTACTCCTTCATAAGAATCACTTGCAAAAGCGAGGCTGATCAACACGTCCAGCTCTGCAATAGAAATATAGAATGAATTCATGTCAATTATGTATCCACATAAACGTTTAAGTACACACTTTGTTTGATTGGCTACTTCTATTAAACAATCTTCCACCCAAGAAATCTCTTGCGTATAAGATGTAATTGAACTATACCTCAGCCTAAGATTCATTTTCTTCTGCATGCCTACTTCTAACTCATAAAGTGTCTAATCAAACTCAATTCTAACTAGCTCGACAAATGTTCACTACAAAAAGGGTCCACGCGATGACCCACAAAGCTCTACAGGAATTGAATAAGAAAGATACATATCCTGGGGGAAGATGCTGACAATTTCTTAAACAAAAAATTATAAAACATGAACTTGTCCATACCAGCTGTTGCAGAAACTAATTGTCTCCATTTTTCTTGATGCTCGCAGAAACGCCCAATCAATCTCTGTGAAATGCTCTTTAGAGCCGTCTCCTTTTCAGATTTTGCTTGTGATAGCTCTTTTAATAATTTCTTGATGGTAGGAGTCCAATATCGAAAGACACCCTGAAAAAGAGAAAACAGTAAGACAATCTCATGTTTAAAATCAAGGGTTCCCATACAGTAACTATATCAGCAATTACGAGAAGACTACATATCCTTCTAACAGCGAGGGAACAATCATGAAACGCGAGGCAGATATACTCAACTAGAACCATCATATCGACTTGTTGAGATGAAAGTGATNCAATTACGAGAAGACTACATATCCTTCTAACAGCGAGGGAACAATCATGAAATCGCGAGGCAGATTTACTCAACTAGAACCATCATATCGACTTGTTGAGATGAAAGCGAAATGCCAATTTCTTTAGAATGTGAAACTTGGTACAATTTTTACCTTTTTCGATGAGCATAATTCATAATCATGAGGAACACTTCCACTTAAACTTTCAGGAACTTCCAAGAGGTATTCGTCTTTTCCAACTGTAACATAATTTATCTGGATAAGAAGACAAAAGATCACCAAAGCTCTGATCAGAAAACCTCAGTTGATTAACCATTTAAGGAGCAAGAAACAAATATNCTTCCACTTAAACTTTCAGGAACTTCCAAGAGGTATTCGTCTTTTCCAACTGCAACATAATTTATCTGGATAAGAAGACAAAAGATCACCAAAGCTCTGATCAGAAAACCTCAGCTGATTAACCATTTAAGGAGCAAGAAACAAATAGTGAAGTAACTCTCACTGATGAATCTCCGAGTAATTTCCGTTGCTCTTTCAGATGTTTCTTTAAACTGGACTCAAATTCTTCTACTGTTTTGCAAGCACAATCATACTCTTCATCAGCTCCTTCATGGGGTATTACACGTCCAGAATTGTGAGCTTCTACCCAGTCGAAAGCATCCTTGAAATACTTAATGGAAGCTGATATATTCGGAAGACTTTTACCTGACATAGAAATGATATTAGATGCTGTGCGATTTGCAAGTCTATGAATGCGAATATGGAGAAAAGCGATGATACCAGGAGTTAGTAAATGAAGCAGTCGCCTGGATTTATCATGCTTCAAGCTAGCACGGAGAGAAGAGCATGCTTCTGCCATTGTTTCACAACCACGTAGAGTTGATATGAATTCTTGTACCTGTTTCTTTGCGGTATCTTCATATAGCACCACTTTATCGCCATTTCTTCCACTAGCTTCACTTTAACATGCAACACAATGAAATTTTAAGAAATATGTTTACTATCTTTGGTATAAACATATAATGTAAGAATTAACGTCTCCTCAATCCAGCTAATCCCTTACATGCTTGAAAATATACGTGCAATCAACCGTTCCATGTCTGGAAGTCTGGACAGCGCTTTCCGGAATTCCAGTGAGTACGGAAGATTTTCACCCTGAAGGTAGGGACAGTACCACATTACATACAGTTATCACTTGTCAGATGGATAGTGTAAACGAAAGCCTTAACATTGCATGCTGAAGAAGCAGAGTAAGCTTCATAATATTAGGGAATAAGTTATAGAAATAGATGGTTAGTTGAAAGCATAGGAAAACATCATCTTTGCCAGTGAAACAGTGGCAAAACATGATCTTGAACACCCCTAATGGGGAAATAGTGTAGTTCTGAGGAGAGATTTTCATGGATTGCAAAACAGAAATGAACAAGGGAAATGGGAAACCAAGATGACAAGTTACTGTCTAATTGAGAAATAGAGAAATGGATCCCATTGCTTGTAACCCATACACTANTCCCATTCATGTGAGCAGCATATGAAGTCAAACAACTTGTTTAAAGACTCACCCGCAGAATTGCTACAGCATCTTGTCGTTCCTTAATCAGTTCCGGATTATATAAAGGTCTCGCCAGCCATGTTTTCAGTAACCGTTTCCCAGATGCAGTGACACATTGATTCAGTTGAGCATACAGCGTTCTTCAAAAGACAACATTTTAGATTTAGAACATATCAATTACGTTTAATAATACAAATAAGATTGAGAAACTTTACCCCGAATAGCCTCCATTTCTACTGTTTTCAAATATCTCAAGGTTTTCGAGAGCAGCAGCATCAAGAACCATGTGCTGTTTCTCATTAACGTTGCTGAAATCACAGTAAGGCAGGGATTCAAACTTGGCAAATCTAAGCAGACTCTCATCCAAGAATGCTTGTCGCAGGTAGTAAATAGCACCACCAAGGGCAGAGAGGGCCAGGCTACCATTCTTATCTTCAGTTGCTAATTCAGACAACATTTTTGGAAGGAAGCTTGAACCATCATCTAGAACCTTTCCCTCACTAGACGGTTGACAACTGATTCGCTTGAAGAAAATTCCAACTTCATGTATGGTCTTCTCTGCATCCCAGAATTCAGAAACTGGAACCAGATTATTCACNNNNTATGGTCTTCTCTGCATCCCAGAATTCAGAAACTGGAACCAGATTATTCACTAAGGGATTTCTGGTTTGTCTAACTATTGTTCTCTCTGTTGCAGAACTCAACACCTTAGCTGGTTTAATAATTTCCACCGGCCTTATCTCAGATAGAAGGCAAGATAATGCACTGCAATCTTGATCATCCTTGAACTGGTAGGAATGGAAAAAAAATGACATCAATTAGAATAGAAATGCCAAAAACCAAAAGATATCCACCGAGACAGTTCCTTGGATAGATGATTCCAGAAATGTTATGTATGCTAAGTGCAACCAGGCACCAAAATTCAATGACTAGGACTCACCTGGCCCAGCATTATCTTCTTTGTTGCAACATCAACCAAACAGACACCAAAATTGTGCTCTGCTTTCTGGTCAGTTAAACTTTCTCCTCCTTCAGTCAACGCCATTAGATAAGATGCATCCGGATTAGTTATTAGCATCTCCCCATCTGTAAGCGTGCCTTTTGTAACAACTGCACATACTTCGCGCTTCACAACCTACAAAAACAGGAGTAGTGTCACTAGGAGTCCTCCCTATCACAATTTTTCATACATTGGCATCAGCCAAGGTGAACAAAATTTTAGTTTCAAAAGCAAACATATTAATTAACTTGAAACTGATGATGACTACTAAATTAGATTCATAATGGACATACTTTATCCTTGGAACCTTTCTCTTTTCGGCGTTGCTCCAGCTGATCAGGAGTTTCTGTTTGCTCCACGACTAAAACCCGATAGCCCTGTTCCATTCAGTTCATTCGAATTTATTTCTACCCAAAGTACAACTTCTGCTCACGAATGTAATTTATCCACACGTAACAAGAAAAAGATCATGCTTGAATCTGGAAGCAAACCTTTCTAACTAATTTCTCGATGTTTACAGAGAAATTCTTCTCAGGAAATCCACAATGAGGTTGATCTCCCTACAAAACAAACGCATATGTCAGGTGCGCAAAGAGAGAAACATTAGAAACAATACAGGAGAAATTCGTAATGTAATACCAATAAAAAAACCTTTTTAGCATGATCGATACCAAATCTTTGGGTTTTTTGACAATTTTAAGAGATGTATTCAAAGTTCAAACGCATCAACAAGTACTGAGTTATAACAAAACAGTTACCTTCATGTACTGTAAATCTAGTTCCTTGGCTCCTACATGCGCATCCATCTCAAAAAGCTCATAGAATTTACCCATCTGCTTGCCACAAAAAAAGATCTTTTATCCTAGAATCTCCCATCAATCAATAAGTTCTAACAAAATAAATAATTATCGTTCTACCTTGAAAAATACAACTTTGTCCATATGCTTTGATTTAAACTCCCACCATTGTCTCTGAAAATGTCACAAAATCAAATAAGTGCAAAGTTGATTAGCTTCATAAATATCCTGAACCACATTCCCATGTGTTCTTCTTACCTGGCCTCCTGTTAACTTTTTCACAAAATCAGGAGGAAGGTAGAGTGTCCTCGGATCATAATTCTCATCAGTAGGGCGTCTCCTTTTTGCATCCCTTTGGTCTCTGTTCACCAGAAATAATTAACAAGGACAAACACATCAAAACTTTGCGAAAGACTAAAGTAGGGACCATGCGACCTACTAATAATACATCATGAAGTTGAAAACTAGAGATGTTTTAGCAAGTAGACAGTAATTTGTTAAGACAGAAATTACCTTTATGTAGATATAACCTCGATGTTAATAGATACATATTCTAGATTTTCTACTCCTAACCACCTTAGCGAATAGCATCTAAGTTGGAACAAAATTATGAAAGACTTACACTCCCAGAAAGCGGAATTTCTCAGATTCACGAGCACCAAATCTAGCCAGAGCATCCCCGTCCAATATGTTATCTTCCAAACCCTTGACCACCCTATCAGCTGCAGTAAGACACAGAAAAAGTTTACCAACCAACAACAAACACTATCCGAAACCAACAATCAAAAACAAGCATGATATGTTTACAACAAGAGACTTTTCGGGTTACCTTCTTCAACCTTCTTTGGAGGCTCCGCAACAGAAGCCTTACAACCTTTCAAAATAGTGTCTTTATCAGTCCTGCTTTTCTTCTCACCACCTGATTTAGTTACTTCACTAGTCTTACGCTTTCTGGAGTCAGTTTTAGAAACTCTGTTAACCTTAGGAGTTTCTTCATCTTTCTCTTCCACCACCTCTTCTTCATCCATGTCATTCTCATCAACTAACTCCACATCATCATCTTCTTCGCTCTCACATACCTCTTTCCCCACATTCTTTCCCCAATCTTCATCGCTAGAATCATCACAGTCACTTTTATTTTCTTTATCTTCTTCCACATTACCCATCTCCACATCATCATCATCACTATCCGTCACAACTTTTCTGAAAGCTGAAGCGCCTCGTCTCAATCGCTTAGAACTATCTGCTGATTTTGCCCCAAGCACCCACTCAATCTTCTCCTTCCCCAAATCCAAAGACTCCTCTTCTCCATCATCATACTCAACCACATGCTTACCCTCACCTTTAGCATAAAATGTCACGCTCCCATCATACCATCTCTTATCCAAAGGCCAGTAAACCCTAAGTTGCTTTCCCACGACCTCATCTCCGTACTTAATTTCCGCCGATTTAGGAGGCGAAGGTGTCTGTCCGATAACGAGGAGGGGCTTCTTAAACTTGGACTGTACAGGAGAAGGAGTCGCAGGACCAGGGCTAGGACTACGAGCAGGAGGATCAGAAATAGGTTTAGGGTTTTTCAATTTGGGGGTTTTCTTAGGCGGAGATGGTGATGGAGACGGAGAATTAGGGTTAGGGTTAGATTTGGGGGTTTTCTTATTGGAGAGAGATGGAGCTGGTGATGGAGATGGAGAAGAAGAAGATGAAGCAGATTTCCCAAAGAAAGAAGTGATTTGACGCTGCTGGTTCACCAACGGAGATCTTCCGCTGATCTGTCGGCGAGACGGAGCCATCGGAGAAGAGATAGAGAGAGAGAGAGAGAAGGGAAGTGAAACAGTCGGCGGAGAGAGTGAGAGAATGTCGATTACTAGGAAGCTAGCTTCGCTTATTAGNTTGAGTGTAGAGATTGCGCGGGAATTTTTCACCGGGAAATAAGCCGGCGAAACTCGCGAATTGGCGGGAAACAACGCCTTAGTAAATAATGGTCACTCTCTCTCTCTTTCTCTGTGTATCATATCGAAATGTATTCATGCCGTTGAGCGNGAGATTGCGCGGGAATTTTTTCACCGGGAAATAAGCCGGCGAAACTCGCGAATTGGCGGGAAACAACGCCTTAGTAAAATAATGGTACTCTCTCTCTTTCTCTGTGTATCATATCGAAATGTATTCATGCCGTTGAGCGTGAGTAAGAGAATTTCAAAAGACATCAGAGGCTTTTTTGTCCAGGTGCTTTAATGGGCCTTAAAGTACCATATGGCCCATCAATTATAAAACCGATCTAGAACCGGAAAAATCTGAACTGATCTATTAAAATTGTTTTGTTTCCCAAAATTATCTTAAAAATCCCAAAATTCCAAATTACACTTTAAGAAAAACTATTACTTACAAATTTATTAAAGGATCCTAAATGATTTTTGATAAGCCTTTCATAACCCTAAAATTTGAAATATGTTTTGAGAGTTACTACAAAGTAATGGCTTTTAGAACCAATATTTGTTTTCAAGATATTTTAGAATATTTCACGTAAGATGATACAAAAAANAAATTTATCAAAGGATCCTAAATGATTTTTGATAAGCCTTTCATAACCCTAAAATTTGAAATATGTTTTGAGAGTTACTACAAAGTAATGGTCTTTTTAGAACCAATATTTGTTTTCAAGATATTTTAGAATATTTCACGTAAGATGATACAAAAAAATCAAACCGAACACCAAACTGAAAATTTATGATATACATCTAACCGTAGAAATACTTTGGTTTAAAAAGTATTTAATTAAACCAATCGTAATTAGTAATTTTTTACTAAAAAGGGAAATTTAATAACTTCAACTCTTTAAGAGTGATCAAATAATGCAACAGTAGAAAGTAAATTAGTAATAATCATATAGGCCAACAAGTCACCTCTAAATTCCCAATTTTTTTTGTTTTGCAGGCCTTAAACAGCTAAAACATCACTTGCACAAAATCCACTTCTACTGTCTCTACGTTAAGAAATGTAATAGAGAACAAAGAAGCACACATAACATGATAACNATAATAATCATATAGGCCAACAAGTCACCTCTAAATTCCCAATTTTTTTGTTTTGCAGTCCTTAAACAGCTAAAACATCACTTGCACAAAATCCACTTCTACTGTCTCTACGTTAAGAAATGTAATAGAGAACAAAGAAGCACACATAACATGATAACTTAATAAGACCATACTTGGATTCAAATAATAAAACGGATGTCAAAGGTGGTAGGATCAATCTGCCAAACATTCAAAGCTGCATATTCCTCCAAACACTCCTTTAGCTGAGCCTCACTGTATCCCTGTTTACACACTCAAATCACTCGTCTCAGCGATCATCCATTTTCAGAAGAACATCAAGATCATGATGAAGATGAAGTAACTAACCTTTCTGGAGATCCAGTTAAGAGCATTTGCATAGCTCACATGGGTCTTGTTAGATCTTGCAGCTTCGTCTCTTATGATTGAGTATGTGTCTGATATTGGATCCAGTCCTGCTTTTTTCCGGTCATCCGCATACAATGATATTTTCGACATCTGCATTAGTCTAAGCGCCTCATCCACATCACTTTGTGCTACTGATTCTGAGAATCTCAACCTTGCTAGTGCCTATAGAACAAAACGCATATTTATTCACACTCAATACATCCAACTTATTTACTCAAGTTGTGCCACAATTTCTACTTTGAAACCTTTTATTCTACTTACAGCGGATATGCGCAGAATGCTGAGGAGAGTTCTCACTGTTGTATAAGAGTGAGGAGTATTTGATTTCGCTTCTTCTTGCCTGATGCTGGAATAAGCTGTTGCTATGTATTCCTCTAACTCCGCTGGTATGTATGGTGATAATCTCCTCGCAGCTGAAATGTATGCACTAGAGAACCAGATATGCTCATGTTAGAGCCTGTGACTCTGCAGGATAAGACCAATGTTATATAAGTGATTTAACTTACCGGAGAATATTGGGTTCCAGCGGCTCGAAGCCCAGCGCAGGAGATTCTTTTGTCTGGTGCACATGAAGCACATGCTTAGCCAATTCAAGGTCGCTGTCCCTATCAGCTCGATCTAAGATCAACCACAGAAGATCAAATCTTGAAAGAAGGGCTGGTGGAAGGTTTATGTTTTCAGCTGGAGTTCTTCGCAAATCATATCTTCCCCTTCATAAACACAAAGATGCATAGTTTAATAACCGATAGCAATGATCCCACACCTTTCATAAGTTTTTTTATTCATATCATATAAGGTCAATTACCAAGCTGGATTGGCTGCCGCAAGAACAGCTGTTCGAGCGTTCAAAGACGTGGTAATCCCAGCTTTTGCAATGCTTACAGNTAATAACCGATAGCAATGATCCCACACCTTTCATAAGTTTTTTTATTCATATCATATAAGGTCAATTACCAAGCTGGATTGGCTGCAGCAAGAACAGCTGTTCGAGCGTTCAAAGACGTGGTAATCCCAGCTTTTGCAATGCTTACAGTTTGCTGCTCCATGACCTCATGAATTGCAGTGCGATCTGATTCATCCATCTTATCAAACTCATCAATTGCACAGATTCCCATGTCAGCCAGTACCTGAAATTAAGATTGCATCAATCTTCTAAATCATATAGCTTTGAGCAATACATCATGTTCTAGGATATCAAATGTGAAGAATCATTGTCTCTCACCAGTGCTCCTCCTTCTAAAACCATCTCATTTGTTACTGGATCTCTCATAACAGCGGCGGTTAGACCAACTCCACTGCTACCTTTGCCTGTTGTGTAGACTCCCCTTGGAGCAACCTTTATAATGTGCTTGAGAAGCTGACTTTTGGCAACTCCAGGATCACCCATCAGACATATATGCACATCTCCTCTAATCTGCATCGATAATTCATAAATGTATTGATTTAAATTGTCTTCACAAATAAAATATGTTCCAATCAAGTGCAATGTGCTGAAAATGTGTACCCAAAATGTAAACCAATAAAGCTCCATAACTCAACAAGTGAAGAATATGCACACTGAAAGTGGATGGAAAGAGGTAAAACGATACATTTGGAAACGAACTAAAGTAAACTGCGTTCTAATCAGTGTGTATCATGAAAATATTGCATGATAAGATTAGAGGACAGGAGAGTTCACCTTCATTCCATCCTTTAACTGCCTGTNATAAACCAATAAAGCTCCATAACTCTCAACAAGTGAAGAATATGCACACTGAAAGTGGATGGAAAGAGGTAAAACGATACATTTGGAAACGACCTAAAGTAAACAACTGCTTTCTAATCAGTGTGTATCATGAAAATATTGCATGATAAGATTAGAGGACAGGAGAGTTCACCTTCATTCCATCCTTTAACTGCCTGTGAGGAGCACCCACAAGAAGGAGAAGCAAAGCTTTTTTAATATCTTCATGTCCATAAATTTCAGGGGCCAGGGATCGCGACAGCTTATTGTAAATGTCACCATCCTCAGCCAAACGTGCAATCTGTTCTTCCTCATCTTTCTGAAACTCATATCTGTAGATCATACATAAATAAAAACATCAAGATGCTTTCTGATATTGTGCACACACCAAAACTGCTTTAAAACTTACGCAAATGCAAAAATAAGTTACTAAATTGGATATGTCGTCAGTTTTAAGGTGTAGCAACGCTTACTCCTCATATTTCTTCTTGAAATGAGTTACAGACGTTGCTTCCAGATATGTGTCTGCTACTAAGCCAGCTCGAAGTGCCTTAAACCCAGTATAAGGAATGGGAAGAAAAATCCCTGAGAATTCAACAACGTCACCTGGTGCTACCTACAAGGGTTTAAGGAAATTTATTAAGAGATTAACGATTCTACTATAGTAAATGACGCTGAAATCACAATTCACTATTCCATTAGGAGCTGTTCAGCTAGAGTAGAGTGTTCAGTTTATTCAACAACTGCTCAGCATATGCTTTAAGCCAAACAATAACTCCTCATTGGACTATTCTTAAGCAACCTAGCTATTGATTCCGAAAGCAGAAACAAATAGACTACAATAATAGCACGAGACCGAGGTCAAGAAAGTAACCTTTCTTGTCAACTCTCCTCTTAAGTGAACAGTCATCGACCTTGGAATATGCCCTTGGGGGACCTGTTCAGTCAACTCTTGCATCTTGGCCTGCAAAATATTGATTTTTTGTACTCATTAGTTTGATATCAGTGCATTCACATAAACGACACTCATCAACCAGAACA
>OVBW01001925.1:0-13328 GCA_900406355.1 Erysimum pusillum | reverse complement strand
GAGTGATTGCTTGAGGTTCGTCTACGTGTGTTATCAGATATCCAGTCGTGATACTAGCGGATACGCAAGAGTCAAGAGTCTGAATTTCAATGGAAACTTCTTAATGGGCTTGATTGAATCCATTTTGGGCTCATTTATAAGTTTTGGGCTTTAGTGTTGTGTGTTTAATTTTATTCAACCGATTAAATGGAGTACAAGGCATAAGAAGAGCATACAGTGGAAACCTTAGAGCATCCGCAATGGTGCAACTCCTAGGGGTGTTCTCCCATATAAAATTATTAAACTTTGAGGAATATGAGGAAAGAGAG
Organism: Erysimum pusillum; assembly: GCA_900406355.1. NCBI lineage: Eukaryota > Viridiplantae > Streptophyta > Magnoliopsida > Brassicales > Brassicaceae > Erysimum > Erysimum pusillum. The sequence continues at coordinate 13,020 of OVBW01001925.1, read as the reverse complement.
TGTTTTTTGAGTAAAAATATGAGTGTTTTTGAATATAAAATTAATAAAGTTTGAGTAAAAAGAGGAGATTGTTGTTATGATTGGAGAGAGGTGTTCTAATTTTGAAACTTTTTGGAGAGAGTTTTTTGAAGATAGTGGGTGTGTTTAAATATAAAATTAATAAAAATTGAGTAAAAGAATGAAAGAGAATGTATAAAGTTGAGTAAAAGGAAGAAAGAGTGTGTATTTTAATAATTTTATATTCTTGAACACCTTAAGTGTTGTTGGGTTATTTATGCTCTAGTTTTGGGTGTGACCAATATATTTATTATTTTTTTTTAAGAGAGAGAAATATTTGGTTAGAGGAGAAAGAGAGAGGAGAGAGAGAGAAAGATAGATGAAACATCAAACATAAAAATAATACTCACACCTGTGTGTTATCTGCATACCCACTATTCTATTATTTCTCTATTTTTTATTACTAACACCCGAGTTAAAATTGCACCACTGCGTGTGGTCTAAGAGTTTAGCGAACTCAAGGTTAATACAACAAAGTTAAAAGAATTCAGTAATGCAATGGTAAGATAAGAAAGATAAGTTGATTGTAGATCTATATGAACTCGGAGACATGAGATATAAAGTATCTTGCTACGTATGAGATAATGGTGAGTCGAAAACATATCCATAAGTAATTCGGAAAGTTGACTATTAGTTACTGTCATTTGATCTTGTGATGTTGAAGACGATATCCATAACCTTGGGTCCCGAGATGATTCATATTGTAATTGATGAAGATGATAACCGGTAGATAAATAATCGAGCAGAGTACTGATGAGATGAAATCAGAACATAGAGCATGAAAATCTTCAAAATTATGTGTTTTTTCGAATATAATCCGAGATGATTTCTTCAATGAGAATCAGTTACGTTGGGAGCAAAACAACACTAAATATATATGTCATATAAAAGAGAACCCATTCAGAGCAAAATATCATAGTAACATCAAATTTAGTGGGTTGGGCAATAGATTGAAAGAGACACATGAGCCATGCTGACAAAGGGATTGGACCAAAATACTTTATCAATGGGTTTTGGAGAGATGCATGTTGGACCAAAAGACTGTCAGCAAAAATCATGGGCAACCCATGGAGGGAGACCATTTGAAAATTTGGGTTTGCACTGCTTGTCGTTATCGTTTTCACTTGTACAACAGTACAAGCGATGGACGACCAGAGGTTCACAACATCAGCAATATACCAGAGCTACACAACATTAGCAACACGTCCAATTGCTCAATAATGAGACTTGGAGCATCCAGCATATCCATCAACGATGTCGCGGTGAGAAAGTTTTTCAGGATGACATGTGAGAGATCTAGATCTAGTGGATTTGAGAGAAACAATGAGACAAATCTCAAATTCAAAGGATGAAACGCAGTTGGATTAAAGAAACGCTTCTCATTTTAATCGACTAACTTTTGTTGACTTTATCAAATATCATTAAATTGACTAATGTAACAAATTAATGGAGTTAAATTTCCATTGAAATTCTCTGTTAAACCATAAAAACATCTTAGTTTGGTTGGTAATGTAACGATTGATCTATCTGAAAGATAAGAAGTACAAATTGTCTGAAATTTTTTTGGTTTGGTTTTTTTTTTGTGTTCTATAAACACGTCTTTTCAATAATATTTCATGTAAACTACAACAAATCCATGCCATTGATAATATAGATACGTGTTACATCTATATAAGTCAACGCAAACAAATCTTAAAACTAATTTTTTATTTTATTTTAAACTATATCATAGTTGGCACAAAATTATGACATTAATAAGATAATATATATTAAAAAGAAAATTATGAAAATCTCAATTTAACCTCATCTGGTTGGTACATGTGTATTAAGAAAGTTCAAATGCACCGAACGCAGATAAATACAAATACAGAAACATATATATTTTAGTCTATCTATCTATATAGAGAGATATTACACTCTGATTCTCATAATTCAACACACAAAAAAAAAAAAACAAGGGCCGAGATGGAAAACGGAAACTCCTCCGGCGACAACAAGTCTTCACTTAAACCGATCCGATGCAAAGGTAAGTGAAGAGGAAAGCTTCTAAAAATTCAATATAAGTCTCTTATTCGTTGACTAACAGCGTTGACTTTATGGTTCTAATGGCAGCTGCGGTTAGTAGGAACGCCGGAGAGCCGTTGGTGATGGAAGAAATCATGGTGGCGCCGCCGCAACCTTACGAGGTTCGGATCCGAATCATCTGTACCGCGCTATGTCACAGTGATATCACCTTCTGGAAACTCCAAGTAGTGTTTTCTTCTTCTCTTCTTCTTCTTTTTTTTTTTTCTTTTTTTTTTTCTTATAAACCGTAACCTGATTTTCCCAAACCTGAAACCACACCATATAATATTAGTTTCGTCTTAAGCGTTACACAAATTAGCGACCTCTAAGCTTTACCTAAAATTTTTACTAATTGAATTAACGACACTTGGTATTCTTCTCTTCTTCGTTTTATACCAATTTTTTTTTAATTTTTTTTTATATTAGAGAACTGGTTTCAATATTATACATAAAATATGTCTTCTTGTCGTATACTCCCTCTGTTTCAAAATAAATGTTGTTCTATAGAAATTTTTTTTTACAAAATAAATGTCGTTTTCGACTTTCAATGCAAAATTTATTAATTTTATAGTACAATTTATTTTTCTATTGATTGAAATATGGTTAGGTGTATAGGTAATTGTGTTTTTATATAAAAATATGTAAAATTAATTGTTTTATTAGTCTGTGTGCACTTATTTTGAAACAGAGGGAATATGATATTAGATAGATCCAAAATTTATTTCTTAATGTATATCAAAGACACAAATATTGACTCAATACTAATCTCGGTGACCATAAAACGTAACTTGAGTAATTCTTTATTTTCGACGTATGTATCTGAATCAAAATGTTTTAAAATGTAGTCAAAATATAGTCCAATGTTCTTGGTTAAAGAAACAAACGATTCCAAAGTCCAATTTTGCCAGGCAATTTTTTTTGTTTTTTTTTTGCCAATAACCGACATGACATATAAACCAAGAGTCCAAGCTATATCTTTTATTATTATGTATAATTGGATTTAGATATTTTTATTTATTTGTGGTTGTTGATACTTAACAGTCAGATTTTATATATTTTTGCCATTGGACGCTTACGCAGGTTCCTCCGGCCTGCTTTCCAAGGATTCTAGGCCACGAGGCAATTGGGTTAGTCTCATCCTCTAACATTTTCTTTTTAATTATTCTATTGAATAATTTGCGTAAACAGATATCTTTTTAGCGTTAGGCTGCAAAATAAATAGCTTTTACAAAATATGTTTTTGACAAAGAGTTATCCGACTCTCCTTTCATTTTTCAAACCTCATGTGGAAGGTTTAGAAACAAATAGCTTTGTTTGACTTTTTTTAGTGGGCTAACGTTATGATACTTCCATTGAATATTGAATAAGATTAGATGTATAGACTATAGAGACATCCATTATCGCTAGTCAGTAGTCAAAACAAATATTTATGAAAGTTTGTAAGGATTTGTGTTCACAAATTCATTATAGATGTCTATGTAAAATGTTATTAAGCAAGAGTAGAATGAATGTTTTTCAAAAATACAAAAAAAATTGAAACCCAAGCAAACCAAATTACATGTAGGTCTTGAGAAATTATTGAAAAAACAAAAACACAAAACCCAAACAAACCAAATTACATGTTCATATAAAAACTGATAATCCAAAATCCGAAGAAAATTAAAACGAAACAAATCAAAAACCGAAAACCAAAAAATATTAATCAAAAACTACACCGTAAAGAAAAATATTTGTTCATTCTTATGGGCTAAAACATTAATGAGAACAAATAAAAAGAGAAAGATTGAAAAAAGGAAATTTATCTTGAGATATGAATTAAGAAAGAAATTTATCCAAATCCACATTTTTATCAGTACGATAAATTAGACTTTTAAATTCGTCGTCTATTCTATTTAATTTTTGTTATTGAACATTTTGCATAGTAGAGCTAGAGCCTCATTTCAAACCTCACGTGGGAGGTTAAATAAATGTGTTTGTTGGACTTTTTTTAGTCGGCTAGTTAACGTTCTGAGACATTCATTGAATAAGTTAGATGTATAGGAGACATCCATTATTGTTCGGCAATCAATACAAATATAAATATTTATGACAATTTATAGGGATTTGTGTTCATTAACTAAATTATAGATGTCTATGTATATACAGTATGTTATTTAGAAAGAGTAGTATGAAAGTTTCTAAAATGTTTTGGAAAAAAGGCAACCAAACCAAATTACTTGTAGGTTCCTTTTTTTTGTGTTCAACGTTTTTATGTGGTTCAGTTCTTACAAAACTGACACAACAAAAGCCGAAGAAAAACATAAGTAAGCAAACCAAAAACTCTTAAACCAGAAATATAGAAAATCAAATACTCTCTCCGTTTCTTATTTAAGAAAGGGTTATTGGTTCATGGATTTTGGAATTTTTTCCGTCTTTTAATTTTAAACCCACAAAATAAGAGTGGACATTCTGTATTTTTAACTTAGAAATAATTTTAAATTTGTTTAAACCCAATTTGAAATAAAATCTTCGTTAAAATCTGATATGAAATCAAACATTAAATAACACCATATTTTAAATAGTATTTAAGATTTATGAAAAAACTCGCACAAGTTATTAACATGTATTTCAAAATCAATGAAACAATCAGTAAGAACTTAAATTTTTTTTTGTTAGATTGCTTTATCAATTAAAATACATAATAGACCATAATAAATCCAAAGTTACACTTCAAAGAGTTTCCAAAAAGAATGACTAATAATAATGTAAGTGAAATTTGATTATGTAGAGTTGTGGAAAGTGTTGGTGAAAACGTTAAGGAAGTGGTAGAAGGAGACACTGTACTACCAACGTTCATGCCCGATTGTGGTGACTGTGTTGATTGTAAATCTCACAAAAGCAACTTATGTAGCAAATTTCCCTTCAAAGTATCGCCATGGATGCCAAGATACGAAAATTCGAGCAGATTCACTGATCTCAATGGCGAAACACTCTTTCATTTCTTGAATGTCTCAAGCTTTAGTGAATACACTGTTCTTGATGTTGCCAACATTGTTAAGATCGATTCTTCAGTTCCTCCTAGTCGTGCTTGTCTCCTCAGTTGTGGAGTCTCTACCGGTAAATCACTAATACTGAAAGAAAAATTATCCAACGTTTTGGTTATCCGCAAATTATTAGTTATGTAAAATTCTCGATTTTTGAACCGTTTTTTTTAACGTTTGCTACTCTTTGATTTTTTTTTCAGGTGTTGGTGCTGCTTGGGAGACTGCTAAAGTTGAACAAGGATCAACTGTTGTGATTTTTGGACTTGGTTCTATCGGATTAGCGGTAAAAAATCACAAGTTCTAGAAATGATCTTGTAGTAATCGGTCATCTAATGATTTATTGAAATAGGTTAAGGTTTGGATGTTATCAGGTTGCAGAAGGTGCAAGACTCTGTGGTGCCACTAGAATCATTGGTGTGGATATAAACCCTGCCAAATTCGAAGTTGGTTAGTGATTATGCTTACTAAATATATACTTAGATTGCTTCAATTTTCATACTTTGTTTTTTTTTTTTTTTTCTATATAGTAAAAATGAATCGTATGATTGTTTTAAACATCATCTTTTCTTGCAGCCCAAAAGTTTGGAATTACCGAGTTTGTAAACTCTATGACATGCGAAAACAAGCGTGTTAGCGAGGTAATGATACATCATATATACCTGAATAGAAAGAGATAAAGACATAATTAACTTTCATATTTTTGTGTTTAGGTGATCAATGAGATGACCGGTGGGGGAGCTGACTATTGCTTCGAGTGTGTTGGAAGTAGTTCTTTGGTTCAAGAAGCTTATGCTTGCTGCAGACAGGTATTGTCCCATTGATCTATGCCTAAAACCAAAGTAGAATTAGATTTAGAAATACATCAAAAAGTCGAAAAAATCGAGGATTTTAACTTCTTGGTATTATCAACATCTAGGGATGGGGAAAGACGATAACTTTAGGAGTGGACAAGCCGGGTTCACAAATATGTCTGGACTCGTTTGATGTTCTTCACAAAGGAAAGACTCTGATGGGTTCATTGTTTGGAGGGTTGAAGGCTAAAACACACATTCCACTTCTTCTAAAACATTATTTAAGCAATGAGCTTGAATTGGATAAGTTTGTGACACATGAGATGAAATTCGAGGAAATCAACGACGCATTTCAGCTACTTCTTGAAGGGAAATGCATCAGGTGTGTCTTGTGGATGGGTTAAGCTAGTGAATTGAGTTATTTTATCTTTCCATCTTTTGCATCAATTTCATATGTTTCACGTTTAACTATTTTTATTGGTTTGTAACCAAAACAAGCAAATGCCAAAGAGCAAGGAAAATAAAATATATCAAGAAAGTTGTGTTTTATCAGTTGGTTATTGCTCTTGTACAAAATTTCTATTTAGACACAAACAAAAATATTTTTATGGTTTCCGATATGTTCTTTGCTACACCTTTTCCAATAAACATGGTATATATCGTTCTTTATTATAAGATGAATAAACAATTTCTTGTTCTTTGCTCTTCCGCATTTGCTTGTTTTGGTTGCAAACCAATAAAAATAGTTAAACATGAAACATATATATGAAATTGATGATGCAAAAGATGGAAAGATAAAATAAGTCAATTCACTTAATCCATCCACAAGACACACCTGATGCATTTTCCTTCAAGAAGTAGCTGAAATGCATCGTTGATTTTCTCGAATTTCATCTCATGTGTCACAAACTTATCCAATTCAAGCTCATTGCTTAAATAACGTTTTAGAAGAAGTGGAATGTGTGTTTTAGCCTTCAAACCTCCAAACAATGCACCCATCAGAATCTTCCCATGTTGAAGAACATCAAATGAGTCTAAACATATTTGTGAACCTTTGTCCACTCCTAATGTTATCGTCTTTCCCCATCCCTAAATGTAGATCATGTACAAAGAAGTTAAAATCCTCGATTTTTCTGACTTCTTTATGTATTTCTATATCTAATTCTACTTCTATTTTATGCGAATCTCAATGAGACCATACCTTTCTGCAGCAAGCATAAGCTTCTTGAACCATAGAACTACTTCCAACACACTCGAAACAATAATCTGCTCCCCCACCAGTCATCTCATTGATCACCTAAACACACAAATATGAAAGTTATATCTTTCTTTTCTTTTTTTTTTTTTTCTAGTTGAGGTATTTATTATGTATCCTTACCTCGCTAACACGCTTGTTTTCGCATGTCATAGAGTTTACAAACTCGGTAATTCCAAATTTTTTGCCTGCAAAAAAGATGATGTTTAAACAATCATATGACTCATTTTTAATATATTGAAAAATAAGGTATGAAAAATTAAGCAATATAACTATATATTAAGTATAAAAAAAATTACTAACCAACTTCGAATTTGGCAGGGTTTATATCCACACCAATAATTCTAGAGGCACCACAAAGTCTTGCACCTTGTGCAACCTATAAACATCCAATCCTTAACCCATTTCAGCAAATCATTATCAAAATGATTACAAATTTACTACTAATTAAATTGCGATTTTTTACAGCTAGTCCGATAGAACCAAGTCCAAAAATCACAACAGTTGATCCTTGTTCAACTTTAGCTGTCTCCCAAGCAGCACCAATACCTAAAGAAAAATTCATCTAACTCCATCAAAATCAAAGAGTAACAAACGTTGAGTAACGTTTTTTTTTGGTCAACAATTTTTATATTTAAAACAGTTCAAAAATCTAAACCGGAGGAACGAAATTTACATAGCTAATAACTCGCAGGTATAGTCAATAATTTTTTTTTCAATATTAGTGATTTACCGGCGGAGATTCCACAGGTGAGGAGACAAGCACGACTAGGAGGAACCGAAGAATCGATCTTAACAATGTTGGCAACATCAAGAACAGTGTATTCACTAAAGCTTGAGACGTTCAATAAATGAAAGAGTGTCTCGCCATTGAGATCGGTGAATCTGCTCGAATTTTCGTATCTTGGCATCCATGGCGATACTTTGAAGGGGAATTTGCTACATAAGTTGCTTTTGTGAGATTTACAGTCAACACAGTCACCACAGTCGGACATGAACGTTGGTAGTACAGTGTCTCCTTCTACCACTTCCTTCACGTTTTCACCCACACTTTCCACTACTCTGCATAATCATATTTCACTTACATTATTATTAATCATGGTAACATAGACTTTTGAAGAACTCTTTGAAGTGTAACTTTGGATTTACGTAAATTGTTGTTTAGATATCGTAGGAGAGATTTCTTTCCTCTTCTTTTTTTTTTTTTAAACACCAATATCTTTTTGTCTTTTAATTTTAAGCCTATGACATAAGAGTGGACATTCCGTTTTACCTTTTAATTTCTATTTGATTTCTCTATTTCTGGTTTATGATTTCCTTCGGCTTTTGATCTGTCTGTTTTATAAGAATTGAACTACATAAAAACCTACAAGTAATTTGGACGCACGCAGTGGGCTAGTCTGGGCCCATTGGGCTTGGGATACCTGGGTTATCCAAAAAAAAAAAAAAAAAAACCTACAAGTAATTTGGTTTGGTTGCTTTTTTTTCCCAAACATTTTTAGAAACATTCATTCTACTCTTTCTAATTAACATTTACATAGACATCTATAATTAGTGAATGAACACAAATCCCTATGAACTGTCATATATATATGGGCCCTATATATATTTATGTTTGTGTCGATTGCCTAACAATAATGGATGTCTCCTATATATCTAATTTATTCAATGAATGCCTCATACCGTTTAACTAGCCGACTAAAAAAGTCCGACAAACCCATTTATTGTAACCTCCCATGTGAGGTTTGAAATGAGGCTCTATCTCTACCTCCCATTTTTTGGCGATATCTACTACTTTTCTTAATTCAAATCTCAAGATAAATTTCTTTCTCTCAATCTCTTTTTTTTTTGTTCATCACTATCTTTCTTCTTCTTCTTTAAAGTTTAATTTTTAATTAAATTTTTTTGGTTTTCCGGTTTTTGGTTTGCTTCGTTTCTATTTTCTTCATTTTTTGTTTGTCAGTTTTATAAGAACTAAAGCCAAATAAATTTGGTTTGGGTTCAAGATTTGCGTTTTTTTGTTTTATTTCTCAAAACCTAAATGTAGTTTGGTTTGTTTGGGTTTCATAAATATTTATGCTGAATTTTACCCAGATTGACTCCATTCTTTACAAAAATAACTCATTTGACTCCCTAGAAAAATTGAAAACTAGAGTACCCCAAATCTTTTGTTAAAAATCAAAAATACCCTTTAGTCTGTCATATATTTGAATTACTTTAAATTTAAAATTAATAATAAAAACCCAAAAAGAAAAGAATGAATTAAAACTTAAAATATAAAACAAGGAATAAACAAAAAAACCTAAAACGACAAAATCAATTCAAGTTCTCGCCGTCATCGATCATCTTCTTTCTCAGTCATCGATAGATCCAATTTTCAAGCTAATCATTCGAAACTGGAATTCTTAAGCATTGTTTCTTCACAATCCCATAGAAAAATCCTTAAGAAGACCGATTACTTTAACAAACAATGAGCCATAGAGTATACAGACACACAGACGTTACATAAAATCAAGTAAAACAAAGAGGAACGATCTCAACAATTTCACTTTCCCAGTGATTAGCCATGCTTGAAGAACAAATACGCAGAAACCAATCACAAGCGGAAACAACAAAGAGGAATTATCTCAATCAAAGACGGAAAACATCGCCAGAGAAATCGATCAGTTTAAATCCCAAACCATGAATAACTCCGATCGATCAAAACGATGAAAAATAAGCAACGATTCGGAAAATATAGACGGAACAAATCAGAGAATCGGTAATCCAACAGGATTTGAAAAGAAAGTCTGTCACAATTTTAGTAAGTCTGTGGTATCCTCAATTAATAAGTCTGTCATAAAAAATAAATCTGTGGCAGATTTAGTTTTTTAAACTATAAATCTGTCGCAAATTTTGTAAATTTGTGGTGTCTTTAAATAATAAGTCTGCCGTATAAAATAAATCTGTGGCAGATTTAATTTCTTAGACATGAAATTTGTTAGATATTACATAAATCTGCGGTGTTTTCAAATAATAAGTCTGTCACATATAATAAATCTGCCATAATTTATAAATCTGTCATAACCTTAACAAATTAGTCTGTGGAAAAAATTAAGTCTGCCATAATAAATCTGTTGCGGTAAAACAAGTATGTCATGGTAAACTAAGTCTGCCACTAAAAATAAATATGTGACAACTTATCGGCAGACTTTTATAAATCAACAAAAAATCCGCCGATGGCATTTTTGTAATAAAAGTACACGCTGGAAAAAAAATAATTTAAGGGCATTTTTGTAATATTTTTTTTTTAACAAAGAACAACAAAGGTATTCTAGACATTAATGTAAGAGTTATTCTAGCAATTAAATACTTTATATGAGTCATATTAGTTTTTTTCCCATATCTATGTTTGTGTTGACTGACCAACGATAATGAATGTCTCTATACATCTAATCTTATTCAATGAAAGTCTCATAACGTTAGTCCACTAAAAAACTCAAACAAAGCTATTTGTTCTAAACCTTCCAAATGAGGTTTGAAATAAAAATGGAGAAATAATTAGCATTACAGAAAACTCTTTGTCAAAAACAGGTTTGCAAAAACATATTTTGTAAAAGCTATTTATTTGGCAGCCTCGACGCAAAAAATATATTTGTTTACGCAAATTATGTATTCAATAGAATAATAAATCATTAAAAAGAAAAGGTTAGAGGATGAGCGTAGACTAACCCTATTGCCTCGTGGCCTAGAATCCTCGGAAAGCAGGCTTCAGGAACCTGCGTAAATTCCCAATGACAAAAAAATATAAATCTCACTGTTAATGAGTCAATATTTGTGTCTTTGATATTATACATTAAGAAATATCATATACGACAAGAAAACATATCGATTTCTGACGTATTTTACGTAAAATAATATTGAAACAAGTTTTGAAAATGTCTAAAACGAAGAAGAGAATAAAAAAAGAGTACAATACTTGGAGTTTCCAGAAGGTGATATCACAATGACATAGTGTGGTGCAGATGATTCGGATCCGAACCTCGTAAGGTTGCGGCGGCGCCACCATGATTTCTTCCATCACTAATGGCTCTCCGGCCTTCCTACTAACCGCAGCTGCCATAGTGCCATTAGAACCATAAAGTCAACGCTATTAGTCAACGAACAAGAGACATTGATTTTTTTAAAGCTTTTCTCTTCACTAACCTTTGCATCGAATCGGTTTAAGTGAAGACTTATTGTCGCCGAAGGAGTTTCCTTTTTCCATGTCGGTCCTTTTTTTTTTTTCTTTGTGTGTTTTATTCTGAGAGTCACAGTTTGCAAGAGCTTCTGACAATTTTTATTTCCTTTCTTTATCCTTTTCTCTACAGCCACATTTCAAATTTCACGTGTAAGGTTACAATAAATGGGTTTGTTGGACTGTTTTAGTCCGCTTGTTAACGTTTTGAGACATTCATTGAATAAGTTTGATGTATAGAGGCAATCAACACATACATAAATACCACCATCATCACCATTCACCACCACTGTCACCACTATTACTACTACTAATTACCACCATCACTTCCGTCACCGCTATTAACACCACCATCATCACCATTATCGTTATCGTGTCCACCACCACCACATCTACCATTTCCACCATCTTACCACCGCCACCACCATCACTTCACTTTATTGAAAATATCTCGTTCTTTNTTTTTTTCTTTTTTTTTTTTTTTTTTTTTTTGGTCAACGATTTTGTTCTATACTATTTTATTTATGTGTTTTATGTAGATAAATAATATTCATTATTTTCAAAACTACATATACAATTTTAAAAATTCAAACAATGTTAGATTTATTAATATTAAAGATTTCAATTCATTTTTTCAAAAATATGTTATAAAAAATATGAAGGGGTGAAACAATATTTTACCAAAAAATAAATAAAGAACAATTATGTTGCTTTTTTCTCTCTCATTTGTCACGTACCTCCAATTGACTACATTTTAGTCATTTCCCCATACCCTTATGTTAGTTACATAATTTTTCAAATCAATGTGCTATATTCTTAATTTTGAAATAATGATTAGTTTTGCAATTCACCCATAAAAAATTTGAAATTAGAAAAAAGAACGCTGACGAATGAAAATGAACATGAAAGGGAACACGAAGATGAAAGAAAACAGAAAATATGTGAGAAGGAAATGATAAGAATGTCTTGTTTTGTAAGTGTATAGATACTAGATACCGATAAAGGCACAATACTCAGTATGCTAAACAATTCCGAATCATTTTGATTTATCGTTTGCTACTAAATGTTTAAGCATATTCAAACTCTTTGATTTAGATTTAATCATGTAAATTGTTATTAAATAACATTTCAAAATTGTGTTCAAATTCCAATACACCTTCGTTTCAATAACATAGAGGAACATCTAAGAGATAAATTGGTATTCTAGTGTAGACCAAGGAGAAGCATCCCAAATATATTCAACTTATAAATAGACCCAAACAAAAATATTTTTATGGCTTTCGATATACTCTTTGCCTTAAACATGGTATATTTTGTCATATAATAAGCTACCAAAATCATGAGATGAATAAACAATTTCTTGTTCTATGCGTATTTTTATTACAGTCCATTGACATTTTATTTTCCTTGCTCTTTGGCACTTGCATGTTTTTTATTACAAACCACTACAATAATTAAACATGAAACATATGGAATTGATGCAAAAGATAGAAAGATAAAATAAGTCAATTCACTTAATCCATCCACAAGACACACCTGATGCATTTCCCTTCAAGGAGTAGATGAAATGCGTCGTTGATTTCCTCCAATTTCATCTCATGTGTCACAAACTTA
>OVBW01001923.1:0-11126 GCA_900406355.1 Erysimum pusillum | reverse complement strand
TAAACACACCCCCCAATTCGGCGGCCACTTGATCATTCCCACCATCGCCGTCGCTGCTTCCGCCTGGTTCTTCTTCCGTCTCCACCAAAACCCTCCAATCATCACCGCTCCTGTTGATTTCCAGCTCGAATTGGAGGAGCAAGGTTCTATCAAAGAGCTTCCTTTGGAGAAGAAGCCTGCTTATGTGAAAGCTCTTCACTTTTACAAAATCAAGCCCGGTACGGTCTTGAAGCTCTTGGACGTTTACGACTCCGATAACTACGACTCGTTGAAAGCCCGGATTCGGTTATCGACCGACTGGTTAGAAACTGCCAGGAGAGAATTGCAAGAGTTGGTGGAGAGAGACCCGGGTCGGATCATGGAGTATTCTCAGGTCGTTGATGAGCTCATGGAGATTCTCAGGGATATGGACCTTTATATTGATAAATGCCAAAAGGACAACGTTAAGGGTTACCTTAGATCCTGCAACCGATTGCTTGCTCGTGTCAGGAGAATGGAAGCTCAGATTCTCAATGTCCTCAAAGAGTTTCACGAGGAGGACCAAGGAGGAGGAAGACAGACTTAGGGATTTAGGGACGAGGAGGAAGAGAGATTTTGGAACAAGTTCATCTCATGGAATGAGCTATGATTTGCTTCTATCATATCTATCTCTATAGGATGATGGTAAATAGAGGTCCACTCTTTCTTATGTTTTGTAACAAGAATTGTTTCATAACATCATATGTACGCAAGTGCTCTTGTTCTTCATTTTCATTGAATGTGTATCATTGGAGTTGGTGTTTCTTTCATATCTAAGTATCTAACTGTACAATTAAATTGCTCATACTCTTCATTATTTATGCACCATATTTTATCTTTTGAAATAGTTTAAATGATTTTTCACTTGCAAAACTCTCCGTGACACATTCGCAGATCAATACAGATTTAGCAGCTAAACCATTTTCGTATGGTTGCTAGCTCTTTCATTTGATATAGCAAATATATCGTCAACGCTCCCTTAGTTACACTCGATAGGAAGCCAACCACTCATCAGACCAACTTTAGAGACAAATCATACACGTAGAGGTGAAACTCTGTTCGTCCCATTGCCAGAAGAGAAAAAAAAACACAATTTTCCAAATTTTGTTTTTTTCTATTAAAAAATATCGTTATTAGTCCCCAATCGATTTCACCAAGATGAACTAAACAAGCATTTAATCCGGAAATAAAACTAGTCAAATTTCTAACTAAAAAATAGTATTAATCAGCACCATAAATAATCATATCATATGCCAAATTAAAGAGAGTTTAAAAAAAAAAAAAATCAGTAACCAAATCCAACCCATAATTCATATAGAAATGAAAAAGTACAGAATTGCTTGTATATGAGAGAGAGAAAAATGGTACTATAAAGTAAATTTATATTTTTAGCCCAAAAAAAAAAGAAGTAAATTTATATTTATTTAAGGGGCAAAAAAGATATGACCAGTACTAAAAGTGCCAATGACAACCGTGTTCACCAAGGTTTTCACATTAACATGCCATAGTACATACATGCTGTAGTTTTGATTGGCATACAAAAAAGATGCTTAATTCAGGTCTTAAACCACGTACGCGTTTAATTTCGCACGAACTCGTTCTGAAATTCCCAAATACTTTTTTTTTTTTTTTTGTTAAAGAAAAACCCCAAATGGCAAATACATACATAGTAAATACTAATTAAGATAAACCATTATTTCTGGAGTAAATACTAGATACACATGTTGAACAGATTCATTGTCAATATTATTCACTCGTGATGAGTGATGACCATCAGAGATATACATAGACGAAAAAAAACAGATCAGTCCAAAAACACAAGTGATCACCAAGGGAAAAAAAGACGGGGTTTAGTGGAACCGTATATGTAGACTACGGTGAGAAACATACATCCGACCAAATGACAGAGATGTCCCGATTTAGTTACAATCAGCGTAATGCGCAATCAACCAAACCCACGTCACCGTCCTGATCTGCACCAAATCTCTCAACTTTCATCTCAAGACTCGCAGCGGCGGCTATGACTACAACGGCATTTTCTACATCTATATAACCGCCCCTTCTTCGTCCTCGATCCATCGACATGTCTTTTTTATTTTTGGGGTCAAAATCGTCATGTCTTATCTCCATAACATTATCGTCGATCGTTACATTTCTTTAGTACATCGTCGATCACTTTCCAGTATTTTCACAACTTTACTATTTGAGTTAGTATATCGAATCCACTTTTAATCATACACTTTATATTAATTGTAGTGATTACACACATGCTCGTGGTCGTGGGTTCATATTTTCCATTTTACATATTCTTTCTATGTAGTATGATTTTAATTTGACAAAATCAAAATAAATGTATATAAAAGTACTACTGACATATGTTACAACAAAAAAGAAAATTTCCTCTCCGTGTGTTAGGGAATTTGGACTTGGGGTTTCTATTTGTAGTTTTATGAGAGCAACTGTTTTTTTTTTTTGGTTGATATATTTGAAAAGTGATTTAGGTGGACCAGCTGATACGGTGTTGTTTTGCAAAGGAAATGGCCAAAAGAGAGATTTTTTTACCAAGAATAATGTTGGACCAAAAACGAGCCACCAAATCATATTGCCGCAACCAAAAGTAGTACCTCAACATATAACGTTTATTAATTTTATATAAAAGCATATACCCAATGTAGTGTGCATGTGATTTTTATATTCTGAGTCCAAAATATTTTAATAACGTTTTTAAAAAGAAAATATCATATGACTACTAGTACTACACTCACGTAAAGGCATGATTGACATGCGAGTTTACGTTAAACATTAATAGTATGTTATAAATTAAAGCGTTGGGAAAAAAAGTTGTAGTGTTACGAGAAAACTAAAAAAGATTACATTGTAACATATGTGTTGTTTTTGATAAAGAATATATGTTGATCCCTTTAGTAACTTGACATTTTTTTCTTTTTGTTTGATTTTACAAAATTCTGAAAATTGTACAAGGGTAAACGACAAGATTAGCTCCTCTCTAGCATCAAGGGCAAACCTGACATTTGCTTCTACTTTTTCAGAAGAACCGATTGTCGCTACTAGGATCAATAAACTGACACTTTTTTTAATTGTCGCTACTAGGATCAATAAACTGACACTTTTTGTAATGAACAACTGTAAGTTATTAAAGGATAATATCAATAAGTTTGAGTTTTTGACAAAAAAGAAAAGAAAGAAAGAGAGGATATTATCAATATATTATATATTAAACACTTTTTGTTTTTGATTAATTCAAATCGAAAATGTTATAGATAGAAAAAAAAAAAAAAAAAAACGATTATGGTGATATTAGTAATATTCCGTCTACTTTACAAATTCAACACCCACATAGTTCAATATTACATTCATTATTAACTATTAAAAATTGTAATGTAATTTTCTCCACTGTTTTGTTTTGTTAAGTTTTTTTTTTTGTTGCCAAACTCCACTGTTTTATAAATACATTGTTTTAGAAACACAAAACAATATACGCATATAAAAAATGTGATCCATTTTTGTCTTAGATTTGTCCAAATGAATCTCTGCTTTGAAGATGTTAACTGATTTGTGAAAGCAAAATAAAAATGAAAAAAATATATATGTTAAATTTTCTCACGAAGTTATTTAATTATTAACATATACACACAGCAAGAAAATCAAAATCTTTATAATGTACACCTGTCATGTTGACAGACCAAAAACCGGACGTTAATTTCTTTTTTGCCACTGAGTCAGTCAGTACTATATTTTTGTCTTTTTATATAGAACAGGAGGAGAGAACATCCAAAAGCGCTCCATAGAAATGGAAGGAACTAGTGATATTCTCCAACAATCTCTCTCCACGGCGAAAGGAGCGACGGCGTCGAGCTTAACAGCGGGGCAGACGGAAACCTCCGGTAACCTAACTACCAAGGTAAAAGAGGTTTCAGTTTCACATACGGAACAAGTCTCCGGAGATACAACCATTTCAGCGACCATGTCTCCCGAAACCTCCTCCGCCGCAACTGATTCTCTGGCAGCTTCACCGTCTCTGTCAAATCCCATTCAGCACCATCCAGCATCTCCGAAAACCTCCTCAGCCGACTCTCAGTCAGCTCCAAAGTCTCCGCAAACCCCAACCAGAGCTCTACCGTCTCAGCAACCTTCCTCAGCCGCAACTGAGTCTCAGGCAGCCGCAACGGTCTCTCAGTCGGCTCTACCATCTCTGTCAAATCCCACTGATCAGCAGGATCCACCGTCTGGTACGTCTCTGCAACACTCCTCAGCCGACGCAACGGTCCCTCAGTCGGCTTCACCCTCTGACTCTCAGTCTCTGACGACTAGCTCTCAACAAGATTCACGGTCACCGTCTCAACAACGTCAGATTGGAACACAACAGGTACCGTTACAGCAACAACTCACTCAATCTCTCCTGCCTCGGCCAGATCAGCCACGACGAACACGATCTGCATCGTTTCTACCAGATTTTGCTCAGAGTCCACCGCCGTTTCTACCAAATCTGGCTCAGAGTCGTCCACCGTCTCGCGACAAAGTGTAAGTTGTTGTTGATTTGGGTTTCAGCAGTTTAAACAAAATGATCGAAAAGACGTGATTTTTAATTTTCCAAGTGTTTTTTGACAGGGAAATGGAGAAGTGGCGTAAATTTGTTAAAAGGTGTCACCAAGTGATTGCGATCTTGACTGGATTTGCAATAGTCTTTTCTCCCGTGAACTCTGTCATCGGCACACTGAGAAAGAACGGCGGTGATCCACTAGTTCCTCCCGCTGCTATTGTTGAGTTAATTGTGATGAGCGTCATTGAAGACTACAAAGTGTGTATCGTATTTCCATTTCTTGGACTAGGAATTGCGTATGGTTTATTATATATTGCATCTGCGGCTACTCTTCCGATGATATTGGTTCTTATAGCTGATATACTAAGCATTGCGGTTGGGTTTGGTGCCACATTTTTCTTGACATATCACATATGGAAGCCTTTAACTTTTTTTTGGGGGATCTGTTTGCGGGATAGCTATGATAGTGCTCGTTTGGAGGCAGTTTCCTCGAGAACGTGTACGAAGAGACATTGCAAGACCCTGACGATGAAGGTACAGACAAGCACTAATAATGAGCAAACTTTATATATGTTGCCTCTTTTTAATTTTATATATATTCTACGAGTATGTATTGAATGAGACCTCAAAACTTTATTATTAAAATTAGTATGTTTTAAATGCGTATGTCTGTGTGCGATGAAGGGGATCATTTTTAATACCCGTACGTAGTCAACACACGAAAGTCAAACATCTCTCTATATATATCTCTTTCCCTGCTTCAACTTCCACGCTTAATAGTTAATTCACTCTAATTACCCGATTTCTTCCACACTTGTTCAAAACCTATACATATATATGTTCCTTTTATCACGAAGCGCAACAGTCTCTCAGGCGATCTCATACATTTAATTACCGTCTCTTTCGATTATTAACATCAACAAGCTCCGTTTTACCCTTTGTTTACAGTTAAGAACAAATCACTGTCCGTGTAGCATAATCCCCTTAATTACAATATTGAATATTGAATGTGTCTTTTGTTTAATTAATATGACGACTANTCAAGTTTTTTTTTTTTTTTTTTTTTTTTTTTTTTTTTTAATTAGTAATGGTTTGGAGACCAGGAAATCAGTTTTGATAGATATAATTAATCACTATATATACAAAATTTGGAAGAATGGGACATGAATTAGCCAATGTTGTTCAACATACCCAAGTCATGCTTGAGGAGATTGACCGACTTTTTCTGATGGATATATATATATAGGCCTTTAGTTTACACGGACGATGCATACATGAGAACCATATTCTTCTTAGTTTCTTGCAATACAAGATTCAAATGATGATGAAGAAATTAAAAATAGGAGTCTGATGACTGATGAATTATACAGACAGCTAGCTGCGACAAGTAGAATCTTTTAGTTGTGGTTGAATACTGATTATATCAATGGCAAATATTACCTGTACAAAGAAATTAGGTGTTCTCTTTAATTGTTTATCTAAGATATATCATGATTTTTAAACCAAACTGGAGAGGATGCTTATTGACCACTTAGTCTACAAGCTTCTGCCATGACAACTGGTATTACTTGATGCACTACGTAGAGGACTAGAGGATATAGTGGATAGGAGTTTGGAGAATCATTTACTGCAAAGATTCATTGTCAAAACTTAACTATTCCTTCCTGACCTATATGAAGATCATCAAGGAGATACATATAGATGTCTCGAGTTACATAAAAATGAATATATCCCTAAAGAAGATCTACCTGCAGACCCTAAAACAGTGGTTGGGTTAAGGAGTCATCTTCTTCCAAGATAGCAAGAATGGCAAACGTGAGCAAAACGAAAAAAGTCCAAAACACAAGTGATCCCCCAACGAAAAAGAAAACTAAACCCTCGATGGGATTTGATGGAACCATGTACGTGCCGAGGATAATACATCCGATAAAATGAGCTGCATGGCCAGATTTAGTGAGAATCAGCGGGTCCTGATCATTACAAAACCATCTAAGTCCAACTTCCACTACGCTAAACATAAGGTAAGGGCAGAAGATGGGGCCACACACATCGCTAAGCTGGTCGAGATCAAGCTCATTCAAATAGAAAATTCGAAAAATCAGCAACGCATATGCGGTGATGATCACAGAATGCATCACTATCGAGTAGACAACTCCGGAGGTCATCCTGCCATTAAAACATGGATTAATTCAAACGAAGCTTGCTTGCTTAACATGTATACACACATAATTATAAGGGATGGAGTAATTAATGCGCAAAATAGAGGACACTCACTTGTTAATAAATTCAAGTCTGCGTTTCCACACGTCTTTTCTTGTTATGAGGTAATCTTCCATCTACAACACAAACATCCAACTTGTTAGAATTAATTCAATATTCTTAGATGGAAAGTAAATGTTCCACGTACGACGAATAAGACTAGTTTATACCACACGTTCGAATATTATTATTTACACCAATCCAACTCTGTTTTGATTTTATTATAATTTTCCTTCCTTCGATGACAAGAGATAAATAAAAACGTCAAAAATTTACAAACTATATTCTTCTTCCTCGGGAGTCCCACCCGTCTACTTTAACCCTAGCTAATAGTAATATTTATGCGGTTCCTATCAAGTATCAAATCTATTTTCTCTTAAATAAACAAAGAACAGAAAGAAAAAAAAAACTTGGCTCAACTCAAAAAAAAAAAAAAATTATGAAAATCCGACTTTTGTTTTTCCGCAGATTCACAACAAAAATTAAATATACAAGAAGCAATTTTCAGCGCAAGGTAAAAAAAAAGGAATCTGAAATAAGAAAATAAACCGGGGCGCTTTGGGGGACAGCGGCAGCCTTTCAACGGCGAAAGAGGTGACAAAGACGCCGGCGGTGAAGAGGTCAACCTTTAGGTCATGATCACTCGAGTTTATATAGAAAGAAATTTACTTGGGCTTGGCCCCGCTTGGGCATCTATATATACATTCTAGAATCAGGATCGAACCTTATCAATTAGAGGCTTGAAGCAAATTATAAATTATATAATATATTTTTCTAAAATATGTATATGATTTTTTTTTTTTACAAATATTTGTTGTACAAAAGCAACTTTTTTTTTTTTGTAGAGTGTACAAAAGCAACTTTGTATTAGGAATTATTTGATTTTAAATTTATTCATACTAATTTTATTTATGTAAAATTTTATTTATTTTATAAAATTTTGAGGAAAAAGCTAAATAAACACAAAACAAAAGATTAATGTTATATATGTTTATTATATATATAAAAATGATTATGAAAATAAAAAGAGACATAATTAAAATATTTGTATTTGTTGTGGTTGTGGCCTAAAACTGGTGCTTCACTTGCCTTACGGTCAGAGCCGTAGCTGACTAGAAGCGGCTCAAGCAATGGCTGCGACCCTTGATAAGTATAAATTTTTTTTATTCCATTGTGAGGATTAGCCAAATTTTTCATAGCTTAGAATTGTTTTTAGGGATTTAATTAATGTTACTTGTTGCATTTACTGGAATATGCAGTACTTCTCAATTACTACTACTTGGATTGTGTGTGTTGCAAATTAGAGAGGCCATCAGCTTGTTGAACCGATGGTTTAGCATTATTCCTGCAGTGCTCAATATTGTTTATGGGGGTATATGTTCTGTGAGTAAAGTAACTCATGAACAAGTCTTATTATTAGGCCGTAATTCCAGTTCCATTATGATTCTAAGTGTTATACTTCTTAATTGATAAGTGTTAAGTACTAGGAAAGACTCTTTAATGAAATTCTGCATCTGATTTGAAAATTCTAGGTTGAAACAGGGAAGAAGACATTGATACTTCATGGAACAAAGCCAACATTCTTGGCGTGGAGCTTACTTCCCTAAGTTCAATGTCACCGTTGCTTATCACAGAGCTGTTCTTCTCGCTAAATATCAGTAAGATTTCTTTAACTTTCAGAGTTTGATATCTAAAAGGGTTTTGCTTTGTTATCTTTAATTTGCTCTTCAAGGATCAAACTTTTGATTCGTGAGGGACGTATCAAAATTCAGTCTTAGGATTTTGGGTTTAGATTGCCAATTTATAGGTTTGATCTTTGGTGTTTTAGAAGGAACTTCAATTCCTTTGCTGAAGCTAATCAAGATGGACTGAAAGGAACGTATCGAGTTGATGTTGATGTTCCTGCTAATGAGTGGATCAATGTCACTAGCTTCTACGATTGTTCTCATTTTCAACTCTGGCCATTGGTAAAATGGTTTATATCTTTAGTAACCTGTATGTTTTTCTTATTCTCTCTATGTTTACTGCTTTGTGGAGAAAACATGTAGAGTAGTAAATGGGTTTCGTTTTTGCGTTTAGGTGGGGATACGATAAGGTGACATTGATAAAACTTTGAGTTGTTATGTGCAGATGTGTGTGATTGCAAATTTTAATGTTTTATTTAAATAATTTATTTATTAAGAAACAACCTAATTATCTACCAATAATCAACTCCTAATCATATGTCTCTTACAATAGTCTCTTACTCTAAAAATAATATAAAAAATTGTTAAGGACAAAACTAATGTCCCACCGATAAACATGCTATATATACTAAAATAGTACTAGCTAGCTAGTATAGTAACAATAAATTGGATGATTATATGAAGACCTTGAACCACAAAGGAAGAGATTTAGAGAGCCCGTACATGACGCTCTAACCGTCAATCAATGGATCATAAGAATTGACTATGGATAGGAATTGTAACTGAAATTAAGGAAACAATCTACTACTATAAATAAAAAGTAAAGAGAATACCAAATTCACAAAGAAAAAAAAAAAAAAAAAGGGAACAAGAGAGTTTCTTGTTTCAAAAAGAAAACATGAAAAAAAAGTTGATATATATATATTTTTTTGTCAATCACACATTAACTAAAAATTAACTCCATGATTGGTAATTCAATATAGAGTAAAAAATTTTACAAAATAAATTTCAAAAGATAACACTCTAGAATAACGAGCTAGACAATATGTCTGAAAATTACAAAATATTCCAGTATCAATCGATAATTTTCTCCATAGTTTTGTAAATACATTGTTTTAGAAACACAAAACAATATACGCATATAAAAATGTGCTTCCTTATCGTATTAGATTTGCACAATTGAATCTCTGCTTTGAATATGTTAACTGATTTGTGAAAGCAAAATGTCTAATCCTATACCAAAATAAAAATGAAAATGGGATGTAACAATAATGAATATGTTAAATGTTCTTACAAAGTNAATTTTTTTTTTTTTTTTTTTGTCGTTGTTGTATCGCCACTCGTCAGTACTATTTGTCTTTTATATAAAACATGCAGCAACATTTGCAAGAAGTTGGATCCAAATTAAGAAATGGTGTAAGTTCGTGAAACGATGTCACGAAGTAATCGCGATATTGATCGGGTTTGTACTGGTGTTTGCTCCGGTTAACTTTCTAAATCAAAGCGTGAAAAACAACAGCCATGGTCCAGCTATTCCGGTTGCTATTATCAAGTTAATCATTAGCTTCCTTAAAACGCATCTCGTCTATCCGTTTATCATTCTAGCACTTTTCTACACCATCATCTACACCACGTCTACGACTGATCTTCATGTGGTCTTTGCTGTATGGCTCGATATGTGTGGCATTGTATTTGGTTTTGGTGAACATTTGTTGTGTATTTTTTTTTTTTTTTGATAAAGGGTTAAAAATTTTGTTGTGTAATTTTTACAGCCACTTATTACAGTTCCGTAATTTTTTTTTTTGATACATTATGGCTTGGCCCATTTCATTGTACTCTCTCCGTTCTTTTTTATTTGATTTTCTAGTTTTTCAGATATAATAAACAACTCTATTAAAACACATTATTTTTTGTGATTTTTAATTTCTATCAACTCTAAACCAATAATGTTTAGTTATTTTTCTTGAATTCAATAATTTATTTTTAACAATTATACATAGAAAAGTGAGAAAATTCATTTTTTTCAAACCAAATATTTTCTACAAAAATCAAATAAAAAAGAAGGGAGGGAATATAAAAGAGATGTTGATTCGGTAAAAAAAGCTAAAGCTTACTATAGTTCCATATTTAACTAACGATGTATTTAATTGTTTTGGTCATTGGTCAATGGGCTTTTTTTTTTTTTTTTTTGGTCAATGCGCTTTCTTCGTTGACAAAACTATACCATTGGTAAAGAAATGACATTTAATTGCTAGAAATTTAGAACTAGTCCCTCTGTTTTCCTATACAATAAGTGACGTCCAGAGCATTGGGGTATAACATCACATTGATATATACTAAATTGGTANAAAAAAAAAAAAAGGGAACAAGAGAGTTTCTTGTTTCAAAAAGAAAACATGAAGCTCTCTTGTCTTGTTTTTCTCGTATTATTGTCTCTTGTGTCCAATAGTCTCGCCACGGTTCCGCCCAAATCATCAATTTACGAAAGCTTTCTCCAATGTTTCAGCAACCACACATGCGTTCCTCCAGCGAAGTTATGCGACGTCGTTTTGCCACAAAGCAGTGCCAGCTTCACCCCAACCCTACGCGCCTACATCCGAAAC
>OVBW01001920.1:2918-13343 GCA_900406355.1 Erysimum pusillum | reverse complement strand
TAGTAAATGAGTCTCAGAGCTTTCTTTCATTTGCCTAATCGGCATTTTTTTTTTGTTTCTCTTTGCAAACTCTTTTCTCACTACAAAAAGAATGAAACAAAAACTAAAACTGATCCCTTCTTGGCCTTATTCTAACCTGCAAAATTCATAAGCAAGAAAAATAAGTACAAAAACTAAAAAAAAAAAATCAAAAATTGTAAAGAAAAAAAGAACCATTGTCAGATTGCATTAAATGGAGAAAATCCAGAAAAATAAACCATGATGATGGTGTTTTTTAAAAAATAAAAAAACTTTGAAACAGTGAAGTAGGAAAGAAAAAAACCCAAACATTTAACATGCGTTTGTTGTTGTTTCTTCTATTACAAAGATTCAGAGAAAACAGAGAGGTAAAAAAAGAAGAAAACAGAGGTGTATACATACATGTATAGATATAGTTTTTTTTACTCTCGATTAAAGAGATAGAGAGACAAGAATCCATGAAATTAGAAGAAAACACTGTAAAGACCAAGAAATAAAGGAACCAATAAGAAACAAAAAACACATTAGGTTTTGTTTTTTGATTATTACAGACAAAAAAAAAACAGAAACAGAGATTTTAAGCTTTAAGTGGTGAAAAATGGGGGAAAATTGGGAATACCCAGAAGACAAAACCGGAGAAAGCTTTAATCTTTTGTCTCTATTAGATCCCGGAGGAGAAACCCAAACATATAATTACAAAAAATCGAAGCTTTTTTTTTTTTTTTGACTGTGAAATTTGGAGAGAGAGAGATAAAAACTAGTAAGAGCAAGTGAAACAAAGTGAAGGAATAAACATCGAAAAGAGCAGTGGAAATATCAATATCTCCAACAAGTATTAATTTTTTTAAAATTCAATTCAATTTATTGCTACGGATAGAAAATGACCCGTCCGGTTATATTATTAAAAAGTTAAAAAAAAAACAGTGAAAAAACACTCACCGACCAATGAAAGACTGAACCTTTGAGAAGATGAGTGACGCTAAAGAAGATAGCTTTCCTCTCAATGTGGAGAAAAAATCTCAGAAGAAAGAAAGAGAAAGAGAGAGTGTGAATGATGATGATGAAGAAGAAGAAGAAGAATTGTGATGTAGAAATTTTTAGAGATTTTTATTATGACTACTCTCTTTTAAGGACGCATGCAAAAGAAGTTTGCTTTTGAGAGAGCTTTGGTCTCTCTTTTTAAAATCACGTGTAAAGGCCTTTCTCTCTCTCTCATCAGTCTTCTTCTTCTTTCTTTACTCTCTTCACTTTTTTTTCTTCCACTTTCTAATAATTTTTTTTTCATTTGAGAAATAAAGTTTGTTTTTTCTTTTACACTTTACTAATGATTTTTCATTAAGTACAAATTTCTTCTTTTTGGGTAAGCACAATGTGTTTGATTTATCGCCGCAATTATTTAATTATGGATGTTAATGATCTCATTAAATTGTTTTCCTCTTACATCGCAATTATTTAATTATGGAGTATAATTCTTTTATTTTATTATAAAAGATTAATAGTAGTATATTATTTATGGCGAGCAATTTTTTTTTTTTTGTTTTTTTGACAGCTTATGGCGAGCAATTAAATTTTTAACTTTTCACAAACGTTTTTGTAAAAAAAAATATCACAAACGGTTTTATAACGGATAGTTCTATCAATATTAAAAGAATCAATAATAGACGGTTTTACATGCATAATCTTCATATAGACAATTTTATCTTTAACACATGATGTAAACTATAACCACAGATTTATAACATTCAAAGCCTTTATATGCATGATGTGAATAGTGAAGGCATAATGTTTTTTTGTCTTGACCAAGTGTTGAACCATATACAGAGTACTCTCTACTTGTTAAAAGAGATACGATGGAACGAGGATGGATTGAAAGCACAACAAAATTCTAGTTCGACTCGCGATGTCAAAAATTGTCAAAAGTTTCACTTTGTAAAAATATAGTTCATCTTCCTCATTTGACTAGTCAAATAGTTTTCATAACAAATGGTTTAGAGTACTTTAGATAGAAGCTAATCGATATATCACCGTTCACTAACTCGTAATCAATATCAACATTATTTGTCTATATTAACCATTTTCATTGTCGTCATCTTCTTTTTTTTTGGCTTATCCAAGTTTTAGAAGTTGGACTCAAATTTAAATCTATTTTAAATAGATGGCGTAATTCTTTTTTATTCTTTTTCTCGTCGATGGCGTAATTCTTTTTTATTCTTTTTCTCGTCGATGGCGTAAATTTAAATCCATCTACATATTTGGAAGAAATTTTGACTTTTGATGTTGCACACTAGCGATGAATATGGTAATCTCGTTTCATCATCACAAGTGATAATTTTCAAAAGGTGAATGAAATTTCAAAAAGAGAAATCTGATATATAAAAATATGTAAAACATTAGTTATTTTGTACTACTTTATAAAAACGTTACGACTAGAAATTAACATTATTGAAAGTAGTACGACTTTCCCAATTGCTGGCTAATTATAAATGTTCAAAATTAGGTTTAATTAATAGAGAAAACGACTTGACCACGACTTACCATGATTACATCCTTTTACTATTTTGTGACCATTTGTACATATTTATTGAATTAGATTTTGTTGGATATGTATAGACAGATTTCATATGTGTCAGCTTATTGCAGCTGTTTAAGCTTTCATGGCCACTTTCTTTGTGGTCCGTTTAGTACCACTAACACTGTGTATATTTTTGCATATACACATGGACATATAAATATACGTATATATTGATAGGATTTATGAGGAGAAATAGTAAATGTTACATGTTAAAAAATACAGTAAATATTTTTTATATTTTGAAAATAATAAAAGCAAATGATAACACACACGGAAGAAGGAATAATTCGAACTTGCAGTCTCCTCTTTTCTTTCTGCAGACCCCATTTCATGACTCTCTACAGTCTACACCTTCATTAATTTTGTTTCTTTCATTATTTTTCCTTTTTTTGTTTAGTTGTTACTATATTAAATTACATGAAACGTCTGTCAATGAAAAAGAACCTACATGAAACAAAATTATTAGGAATCCACTAAATTTAGTTGTAAGGTATACAATGGTAAGAAGATATCAATAATAGATTGATATTATCAATTCAAATTTGCATCCAATGATATCTTTATAAGCTACAAGGTTCTCTGTTTATTTGGTACGAGGAAATCAATAATTTAATATGCAACACACCGGCCTAGAAATAGAATTCTAAGTATGATTTAGGTTAATCAAGTATCAACTATAGAGTGTATTTTTTATAGTAATCGTGCTCAACTAATTCGAGTGTGATAAGTAACGGTTGGTAGAATTCCTTTTGGCAGCAAATGGGAGAAAGTGTAACGTTCTTTTAGAATTATTCTAGAAAATTAAAAAAAAACAAGATTTGATTTTCTCGCTAATAACAGCTAAAAAAATTATTTGTATTCATATTTTTAAAAAGTTATAAAGTAGTATTCTTATTTTTTAAGTTTTTATAAAATGAACATTCACGTGCGTGTATACAAATATTTTTATAAATGGTGAATTATCATTCCGATGTTATGCTGACAAGACTTATTTAAAGTTTTAGCACATGTATAACGTTTCTTACAAATATTTAGTTTTTCTTTATATACTTTAATATATGTATATATTTTAGCCATTTTTTATCATAGATTTTTTATATTTAAAATATTTTTGGTGTCCAACCATAATTTTAATCATACTTGAAAAAATTGAATCATGGCCTTTCAGGTTATAGAATTAATTATTTAACTACTGATCACCATAAATTAAATAAAGGACAATGTCATAATTTATTTTATACATAGTTTTTTATGTAAACTTTTATTTCAGTTTTACTCTCTTATTTTTTAAATTTTACTTTTTTTTATCATTAATTTTCGTAGTTTGGAAAACCAAATCAAAAGATTACCGTCTCACCATTAACAAAAAAACCAACAAAATACTATTTGACCATTATATTTCAATGTAATCACATATTGTAAATCTAGATAAAAACACAAATATGTTNAAAAAAATTTTTTTATTTTTTTTTTTTTTTTTTTTTTTTTTTTTTTTTTTAACTTAATAAAATTAAAATAGAAAATATTACAAGTGGGCTTCCAATTTATTTTGGGCTGGGCCAAGGCCCAAGTACAAGTTTGCGAAATGGAGAAAAGGAGTGTGCCGGAAACTTGTCGGTGCCGGAAAAAGGACATCTGGCCGTGGTGATTTCCGACGAAGCGGTGGCCGAACAGTAGTGCTGGTGGATACAAGACCTACGGTTTGTTGCGGCGGAATTTCCAGATCGTAGCCGCCGACGAGAGTATCCAATTCTCATCGTCGGTTTCTCTCCGGGCAACCACCAAGCCCACTACGGGTCTTCCAGCCTGTTTGGCCGCTGACGTGTCGGTTCTCCGGCGTCGAGCCCTGTGGTAGCGGCTCAGTCGTCGGGCCCTGTGGAAGCGACTCAGACGACGATCCCTGTGGGAGCGGATCAGACGCGCTCCGACACCGAACCGTCCAATCTCCGACGTCGACGTTGCCCAGCTCCTCCGAACAAAAACTTCCAGATCCGGTCTGGTGAACATCGCACGAGGCGACGGAAGTCCTGGTGGCTCAATCCAGATCCTCTATCCGATGTTCAACCACGACTAGCTTCGGGATCCAACTTCTCCGGTGGCTTCCGTGACAGAGACTTCCCTACTACCGGAGGCGGAGCCAAGAGGAGGCTCCCCGGGATTGCTGCGGTGTCTTCTTCCCGTGAATTCGCCGGGTTCTCCTCGCCTCTGGGATGCAGATCTGCCTCTGAACCGCGCGAAGAAGTGGTCCGTCTGCCAGAAACCGGAAGCTTCGTCCCTCCGAACGCCTCCTTGCACCGGCTTGGACCCGGAGGAAGCGCGGAGAGCAGGGGAGGCTAGACTCACTACACCGGCGCGAGCCGGAGCAGGAGGAAGCCTCCGAGACGAGTGCGGCGGTGGATTAACCTAGATCTGAGATGGAGAGAAAAATACACCCCGCGCGTCGAGGTCACGCGTAACTTTTAAGTTCTATGTTTATAATTTCTATCACTTTTATTTTTCAAACATGGCTCTAAATTTAACATATATCAAATTATCTTGCAACTTGTATTATTTTAGCTCTTAGGGTTAAATCTGATACAAAATAAAATTTAATACATATATCTCTGTAGTATAGTCCAAAATATTAATTAGGCTTAGTAGAGGTTTTAGTGTGTATAATGAAAATTTAGTAATGATGATGATTTGTAAAGAATGGTGTGTATAATCAAGTAGACGAACCCCCACGTGAAGTTAAGATACACCTCAGGGCCCCTACTTCATTTGGCCCACATGGAAGAATATCCGCCGTGAGATCGATCATAATCA
Organism: Erysimum pusillum; assembly: GCA_900406355.1. Taxonomy (NCBI): domain Eukaryota; kingdom Viridiplantae; phylum Streptophyta; class Magnoliopsida; order Brassicales; family Brassicaceae; genus Erysimum; species Erysimum pusillum. Next base: position 7,948 of record OVBW01001920.1, on the reverse strand, counting down.
TGACGAACCTCTTTTTTTTTCTTTTTTCTTTGTAAGACTAAAAATAATAGTTTTTCTCAATAAGTTTCCAAAGTACTTGTTGGCACCAACGCAAAAAAGTTCCAAAGTATTCCAAAAATGTTACGATGAATGATGATGACATTGTTGGACTAATGGGGAAAGCTGAGAGCACTGTTTTGAATTTTGTTTTTCTATCGATAAAAATAAAAAAAAAGTACACCGTATTTGCATATGTATAAAATAAACTTTTAATAAAATAGTCTACATTTATAGGAAAACTATAAAGAAGCCTAGCTAATTTTTTTCTTAATTCATAAACACTAAACACCAAATACCAAGCTTCTAAAACTTCTGCTTCATACAGTGAGTCATAGCATTTGGTGCAAGCAAAATGGGAGAATATTCGCTTCTAAAGCTTCTTCTTCATACAGTGAGTTATATTTCAGTTGTATGCCTACAAGGCTACAACCCTTTAAGGTTTCTTGCATTTTTTTTTTCTCTTCATGTTTCACAAGTGTTTTTTTGTTTAGCCCTTGCAAGTTCAAGATATAGTATAGTAACTTTGATTGATTTTTTGCATGTCGCCTTTCTGTCTATAAACATGCATGTCCGGACGGTTTTCGGGAGGACAAAAATGAGTTTTGCTAATCTCTGAAGTTAATGCCAAAATGCAACAACGTGACTGGTCGAGAAGTTATTTTGTACAGAAAGAAATGCGTAGAATTCCTATGGTTGGTTTTGAGTTTGGTCACGATTGATCCAAAATATGTTATTTTTGTACTCTTACGAATTAACATGGTTCTTGAAGTGGGATTGAAACTCTCAAAAATGAGTTTTGTTGGAGGAATTGTGGGTGAAAGGTTTGTGAGCTCTCCAACTGATTATCGGAGAACGTCTTTAGACATATTAACTTTAAAACTAAAAATACAATTGATTGCGAAATTCACCAGAAAACAACATTTGAAAATACCGAATTTCTGATTACACTTGATACAAACCTCAAATTTGTTATATCACAAAAAAAATTATATATTGTTCGCTATGATTAAAACCGTTTAGCATGGCTAAATTTTTTTCTTTCTAATCTTGTTTTAAGAAACAACTGCTAACTTGTAACTTATCTCGTTGATCTCGACTTCGAGTCCTAATATAACTATTGAGTCACACTGTCACACAAATACAAAGACCTAATTATCATTCTAATTAACAAAAAGCACAAATACACATGCAACTATGCAAGTGATATGCCTATGAATCTATAAATGTATATGCGTGTGTAGATATAATATCATATGGGTTAGTTTGGTCACGGTGTGGTAGCTATAGGGTTATGGGCATGGTTTGTTTTGAAGTGACGCATGTTATCTTTTATTTCTTATGATTGTTTAATTTAGTTCGCTTTCAAATTCCGAAAATATGACAAAATTGTGATTTTTAAAACTCAGAAGATAACATTTTAAATTCACAAAACGTATGTTTTGCATGTGTTTCGCATATACGCTAAAAATTGTATTTTACATAAAATTCAGTATTGGGTCAAACATTACTTTGCTTGGTCTTCTTTGTGCTGCTTTGTCCAGTCTCCAGTGTTTTACTCGTTCTATTTTATCTATTTATCAAATGTACTTCTGAATACATGCAAATCAAAAATGAAACCTAAAGAGAAAACTGTTCTTGGATTGAATATATAACAATGTTTGCATGCTTGGTGAAACTTGCATATAAAATACACACCGATATTTTCGAAGATCTAATGATAATGATTTGGCCATTTGGGTATTATATATCTTTCTTAAATATTCTCTTTGATTCATAGATTTTTAATTTAGTTGGCAGAAGAAAAAATACTCTTTGCAGAATTTCGATGGGGGTACCTATGATGCACAATGCACGCGTGTGACTTTTTAATCATTGTTGATGTATTTTAGTCAACAAACACTGTTTAGTTTAATCAGTTAAATAGACAAAAACCTGAGATTTAACAATAGCTAGCAGTTTTAAAATTACATTTTTGTATTTGTAAAAAATAATTACATTCTAGTATTTGTAGAAATTGCACTCAAAAAGAAAAAAATTGGCTAGGAGAACTATATAGTATTAAGCAAGTTATGATTATTAGAGAAACTGTATATTCCAATATAATTCAGATAGTTTTATGATCTACATTTATCATTTTTATTATCTTAATTCCCATATTAAATTTTGAAAAACGACAAAATATACATTTAATCTATGATTAAAGCAAACTTTGGGGGAAATTCCATATCTTTTTATGGGTGCCCTAATTTCTTATTGCTTCTTGGAAAGTTCACACTTGACAAGCACGATAAATCTTGCACGTCGGAGTAAAACTATTAACATTTGTCTATTTTTATAATTCACTAAACTTATTATCATATAAAAGTCTAATCTTTAAGTTATACGAACATGCATGTTTTTATATGATTATTCAATTAAAGTTGCATAGAAATTTTAGTAATAGATGAGATGAAAAATTGCAGTATTGACTAGTAAATAGTGTAAATGTAAGTATGTAACTCGAACTTGTTCCATGTCTAATTCTATNNTTATTTATCTGATTTTAAATACTTCTCCCGACATAATAACTTTATTGTATTTTCTTGTTACCACTGGTCAGTAAAAGATGAAGTAATTGCGATGTTTAAAGCATATTAACAGTAAATTTCTAGTGTGAAAATTAAAAAAGAAGAGGTAGAAAAAGTAAATGTGGTGAGTTAAAAATATTAAAACTATGTCAGAGCTGGCCTAAAACGGTGTATAATCTGCAAATCTGCCACTATAGCTTTTGTGTCACTCAGCTCCTCTTTAGCTTTTGCTTTTAAAAGATTAACAAATAAAAGGTAAATATTGTGTTTATTACCAATCTTACTTTAATTTTTAAAATAACTGAAATCTGTATAACTCTCTACATATAGTATTAGATAGTTTTGAAAAGCAAAATTTGGTTTTTATTGTCTATTTATTGTCGCAAACTATATAGAAATTCTAGAAAGAAGCATAGTTTGGAATCAAACTAAATTTTGTTTATTTATTGAGAATATTGAAAAGCAAAGAGATGAGAAACCAAAAAAAAATAAAAAGTAAATTAAAATAATATTAATGCAAGTTACTTTACAGAGGCTCTGTCTTTTTATCATCTCTGATCTTAGTCCTATTTTTACTTTTATTGTGAAAAGCACCCCAAAGTGCACTTCTGTTCCCGAAATTTTGAACAAGTTTTTTTATGAAAAGACTGAATAAAAAATCATCAAAACATTATTTAAAGTAAAAATGAAAATTGAAAGTGCTAAAGAATTGGAAAAAATATTACATATTTAAATTGTGCGAATAAATTTAGGCTTTGTCGTATAGTTGTCTTTGAGCAACACATCTTGAATTAGTACATGGGATGACTTGTTTAGTGTCTTATTTTTTGAGTTTGACAAAAAAAAAAAAAAAAAGGGTCTTTTTTTTTGATNAAAAAAAAAAAAAAAAAAAAGTGTCTTATTTTTTGATGTTTTTTACATAATCTTATTAGTATTCTCCTAACTCGATCTTGATTAATGAATAATGAAGTGTGTTGGTTGATGAAAGAATAAAGAATGTAATTAAGTATTTTCTTAAAAAAATAATTAAAACATGAACAGAGATTTTGGGAACTAGCGATGGAGATTAATTGCTCTTTCTTGTTTTTTTCTTTCTAATTGGGTCATGTGTGGGAGATGCACTAGTGAAGAAGATTTGATGCATCATTTTCACTAAAGGTATTCAAAAAGAATTTATCAGTCGCACATCTGCATAGAAATTATTGTTATAGAAAGAATAGAACCAAGATAAAAAGGTGGTATTATAATGCATGTTTTTTTTTCTTATTATATTGGAGATGAGAAAAGTTGTGATTGTCTTGTTGTAGGGACAACTTTGATGTGTTCCAAAGAGACCTTTACTTGCTTTTCTCAAAATTGAAGTTATCCAAATCAAACCAAAATATGTCGACAAACCCAACCAAACCTAAAAACACACAATTGCATAAAAGATTTCTTGTCGAAACTGAATCAAAACCTTGTTTGCACAAAAAGAAAAAAAGAAAAAAACCTTCAAATCGAATTAAATCAAACCAAACTAAAAATGGAACCAATTCGTAGCCTCAATAAAATAGTCAATACATTAAACACTTACACACAACTAATTAAACACCATTTTCACAAAATCTTGTATCTTTCTGNTTTTGATAAAGGGTTAAAAAATCTTGTATCTTTCTGTTTCATTATAAATTATTTCTCATATATAAATATACATATCCATAAGTAGTAAAAAAAAGTAATGGATATGAATTTTTTGCAAAAGAAATATATACTGTATATTTTAACAAAAGACATACACTTTTTAAAATTTGCACTTAAATATAATTTTTTCAAACAAAATTTAATTGCTAAACAACATATATTATTAAATGGAGGAAAATACAAGAAAATTGCACATTTAAAACTATTTAAAAAACTATGATCTTACAATCGAACTGATAAAAACTATTTATAATCTCGTGATTACTTGAGAAGGGAGGCTCGCCAATCACCGTCGTTCAAGGCGTGGTTCATAAAACACGTCACTCCGCTCCATATCATGGTTCGTAGAAACACGATGATTGGATCTAGTAAAACTCTCTCTTCCCTCTCAAACACAATGATCAGTACAACTATTGCTCCGAGAATCACACTTGCTACTACCCAACTAATTATTGCTGGATCCATGGAAGCAATGTTATTTGATCTTTTGAATACAATGATGAAAGAAACAGTGAGTTAGCTATCTTATAAAGCCCAAGAATTGGTGAGGTTCAAAGATTGGAAGTTAACGATCAGTTGAACAGATCTATAAACTAAGTACCTAAACGGTTAAATCTTCTGTAAAATAACTTCCGGAGATGTAAATTTCGACTGACATTTTTTGGAAAATACTAGAAAGTTGCACATTTAAATTAAAACTATTTTAAAAACTATGATGTTACAATGGATTTGATAAAAAAAAAA
>OVBW01001919.1:0-13346 GCA_900406355.1 Erysimum pusillum | reverse complement strand
ACTATGTCTAGAGTGAAATACAAGTATGATTTCAGGACATTCCCAACAATATCATCAGCCTAATCCGCAAGAAAGTAGACTCGAAGCGATGATGCGCACTCTTATGGATAGCCATCAGCAGAGCTCCAGCAACATCAACGTCAAGATTGACAGCATGTACAATGACCTTAACGGGAGAATCGAGACATTGAGTACTCACATCCGTATATTCGAAAATCAGGTAGCGTAATACGCAGCCTATATTCGCGCACCACCAGGAGTACTTCCAGGGAAACCAGAAGACAACCCCAGGGACTTCATGCAAGTAATAACGCTAAGAGGCGGAAAGAAGTACGATGAACCTAAATGGCCAGAAGGTACCAGTCCACCCGCTGGACGGACCGATCAATCTCCACCTAAGATCTATCGGTCTGCAGCTGAAAGTGCCCCTGCCTTAACAAGAATTAACCCATTTGATGTGGAAGATTTTGACGAGATAACGGGGAATCCTGAGAACGAGGAGCCACCTGTTCAGGTTCCTAACCCTGCGACAGCACAACCACTAGCAGCCCAACGCAAAGCACCTTTTCCAGTTCGAAGACGAAACGTAATGCGCGAGAAGGAATACGACAAGATGAAATCCATAGTGGGGGATCTCCAAGTGAAGCTTCCATTTGTCGAAGCCATTCAAATGGTTCCATGCCTGGAACAAGGGGCTATGCATGTGACCCACGAGTGTAGTGCAATAATTCAGGATCAGCTGCCAGAAAGGCATAAAGACCCTAGTCCATTCACTCTGCCATGCTCAATAGGGGATTTAGAATTCAAGAAATATCTTTGTGACTTGGGAGCGAGTGTGAGTCTCATGCCACTTAGTGTTGCGCAAAAACTTGGTTTATTCTCTTTCAAACCAACCAGAGTGACTCTCATATTAGCTGATCGATCAACACGGCGCTCGGAAGGAGTTATCGAGAATCTGCCGGTTAAAATAGGAAACACATATATCTTAACTAATTTCATTATCTTGAAATTTGACAAAGAACCGCGGAATCCCATCATTCTTGGAAGGCCATTCCTCGCCGCCGATGGAGCCTTGATTAACGTGAAGGAAGGAAAGATCTAACTCCGAATGGATAATCTTATAATGGAGTTCAACCTGGAGCGACTTGCCAAGAATCCCACCATAGATGGTCAAGCTTTTCAAATCGACGCAATAGAAGAACTAGCAGAAGAGGTATGCGAAGAGGTGTGCTCGACCGATTATGTTCAGACAGCCCTAACTAAGTCCACTTACGAACTAAGTTTTCGCTGTTCGGAGATTGCGGAGTTGATAAGCCAATTTGACCAAGCGCCAGTAGCTGAAAGGGAAGTGTTCAGCCTACCATTGGAAACCGGACCGACCGATCCAGCGCAAGGATCGACCGATATGGTGTACGCCATCGACATGGGAGCCGAAGCAGACGGACCGATCAATCTAGATCTCGTACCGATCGGTCCTACTCTTAAAAACCCTTCGACACCGGAAGACGATTGGAGCGAAGCGACTGCACCAAAGCTCGAACACAAGCCACTTCCGGCAGGACTCAAGTATGCATACCTGGGACTAAACTCCACTTATCCGGTGATCATCAATGCCAATCTTAACAACGTGGAGACGGCACTTCTACTCAACAAGTTACAAAAGTACCGGAAGGCTTTAGGATACTCACTTGATGATATCATCGGTATCTCTCCTGAGCTCTGTACGCATCGCATCCATCTCGAGGATCCTTCTAAGTCATCCGTCGAGAATCAGAGACGCTTAAATCCCAATCTTCGAGAGGTAGTGAAGAAAGAGATTCTTAAGCTTCTAGCCGTAGGTGTAATCTATCCAATCTCGGATAGCACATGGGTGAGTCCAGTCCACGTAGTACCAAAGAAAGGTGGTGTGACGGTTCTCAAAATTGAGAAGAACGAGTTAATCCCAACTCGTACCGTTACGGGCCATTGAATATGTATCGATTACCAAAAACTCAACGCTGCCACAAGGAAGGATCATTTTCCACTCCCTTTCATTGACCAAATGCTTGAGCGTTTGGCCAATCATCCGTACTACTGCTTCCTTGACTGATACTCCGGATTCTTCCAAATCCCAATTCACCCCAACGACCAAGAGAAGACTACATTCACGTGCCCATATGGAACGTTTGCTTATCGGAGGATGCCTTTCGGGCTTTGTAATGCACCTGCCACTTTCCAGCGGTGTATGATGTCCATCTTCACCGATCTTATCGAAGACATCATGGAGGTATTCATGGATGACTTCTCAGTTTATGGCTCATCTTTCTCTGCATGTTTATCCAATCTTTGCAAAGTCTTGCAACGATGCGTGGACAAGCACTTGGTTCTCAACTGGGAGAAATGCCACTTCATGGTCACCGACGGAATCGTTCTTGGCCATCGAATATCAGAGAAAGGAATCGAAGTGGACAAGGCGAAGATCGAAGTTATGATGAGCCTGCAACCACCGAAGACTGTAAAAGAAATACGCGGTTTCTTGGGACACGCGGGTTTCTACCGGCGATTTATCAAAGACTTCTCTAAGATAGCGAGGCCGCTAACCCAGCTACTGTGCAAGGATGTCCCATTCGTTTTTGATGACAAATGTCAGGAAGCGTTTCTCATCCTGAAGCAGGCACTTGTGTCCGCACCCGTAGTACAACCGCCCGATTGGACTTTACCTTTTGAAGTCATGTGCGATGCAAGTGATTTTGCCGTTGGTGTGGTACTCGGACAATGAAAAGATGGTAAACTCCACGTCATCTATTACACTAGTCGAACGCTAGACGGGGCACAGACGAACTACGCAACCACAGAAAAGGAACTCCTCGCGATCGTGTTTGCTTTCAAGAAGTTTTGATCTTACTTAGTGGGTTCGAAATTCATTGTCCATTCTGATCACGCTGCTCTCCGTTACCTACTTTCTAAGAAAGACTCTTGCGGTGGATACTCCTCTTACAAGAATTTGATCTCGAGATCCGCGACAAGAAGGGCATAGAGAATGGAGTTGCAGATCACCTCTCCCGTCTCAAGGTTGAAGAAGAAGTTCCTATTGATGATCAAATCCCGGTGGAAAACGTATACGTGGTCTCACTCCTCAAAGAGTGTTATAACCCCATCGCTGATGTTCAGGCTATATCTCGAGCTGTTAACGACATCCCCTGGTACGCTGACTACGCCAACTATCTATGTGCCGGAGATGAACCTCCAAACTTTACTGGATATGCGAAGAAGAAGTTCTTACGGGATGTACGACATTACTTCTGGGACGAGCCATACCTCTACAAGCGTTGTGTAGACGGGCTCTATAGGAGATGCGTCGCCGAGTCTGAGATAAATGGTATTCTTTACCATTGCCATGGATCTGCATATGCTGGTCATTTTGCCACATTCAAGACCGCTACGAAGGTTTTGCAAGCCGGTTTATGGTGGCCTCACTTGTTTCGCGATGCACACGCCTACGTTTCTAAGTGCGATGCATGCCAACGCCGAGGGAATATAAGCAAGCGTGACGAGATGCCTCAAAACTATATTTTAGAGATCGAAGTTTTTGACTGCTGGGAATTGATTTCATGGGACCGTTCCCCTCTTCTTATGGGAATGAGTATATACTCGTCGCAGTCGACTACGTCTCCAAATGGGTCGAAGCTATTTATAGCCCGACGAACGATCATAGAGTGGTACTTAAGCTTTTTAGGCACGTGATTTTCCCACGTTTCGGCATCCCTCGAGTCGTCATAAGCGATGGCGGGTCACACTTCGTAAATCGGATCTTCGCTAGTTTACTATGAAAGCATGGCATTACTCAAAAAGTCGCTACACCCTATCATCCTCAGACTAGTGGACAAGTGGAAGTCTCTAATCGGCAAATCAAGGCTATTTTGGAACGTACAGTGAATAGTTTGCGCAAAGATTGGTCGTTAAAACTCGACAACGCGTTATGGGCTTATCGAACAGCTTACAAAACACCAATAGGCACCACACCATTCACCATGGTTTACGGGAAATCCTGTCACTTGCTAGTTGAATTTGAGTACAACTCATTTTGGGCCACGAAGCAAATGAACTTCAACACGAAAATTGCTGCAGAAAGACGCATGGTCCAGCTTAATGAGCTCGACGAGATTCGCATAAATGCCTATGAGAATAATCGGATCTACAAGGAGTGTACTAAGGCTTGGCATGACAAGAAGATTGTACCAAAACACTTTAACGTCAATGACCGGGTTTTGCTCTACAATTCTCGCATGCGGCTATTTCCTGGAAAATTACGATCTCGCTGGTACGGTCCATTTTTGGTCAAAGCGGTTCGTCCCTATGGAGCAGTGGTCCTTGCGGGTGATGATGGTGTTGAGTTTGTTGTCAATGGGCAACGCCTTAAGCGATATCTCGCTGACGAAGTGATAGAACAACCTCAACCACTTCCCGTGGATTATTCTCCACCTGCCCAATAGCTTCATACGGTCGAGCTCACGACCTTAACCAAGTGCTGAATGGGAGGCAACCCATTATGAACCGGCTCAACACACAGAATATGCGAATTTTTCAGGTTCAACTTATCTTTGTTGCATTTTTATCTTGGATTTTCCTTACACACCGGGACGGTGTGAAGTAAGTCTGGGGGAGGAATGTAACCATTCGTACTAACATTTTTATTTATTTTTGTTTTATTTCTTTTATTTTTATTTAAGTCGTTTTATTGAGTCAAAATCGTTTGGAACTTGGAACTTCTTTTGAATCGCGTGTTCGTACTAATATATTCTGCTATCCANTGAAGAGACGAAGATTGGAACACCATAGCCGAACAACTCACCAGAAGTCCCTATCTCTTGGAAATCCGATTGACTTGGCGTTGACTCCACCCATGACAAGACGCTAATTTGGACTTAATCTTCTCAACTTGGGGCTTGGTATACATCGAACGCGACCTCTGACTCAATGCTTCCCGAGACGTGCAGAAAATAAAAGAAGTATGGATTCCTCTCTCTTCTCCTGAAAAAGAAGAAAAAGAGAAAATTAAAAGAAAAGGGATGTGGTAAACAAATAAGTGGGCTGAGGGATGCATGGTTACCCCCTTGTATACTTCGGACTCATGAAAACCATGCATCCCTCGGACTCATGAAAACCAACCCNCCCGGAAAAAAAAAAAAAAAAAAAAAAAAAAAAAAAAAAAAAAAAAAAAAAATAGAGTGATACCCTAAAGAAGGCAGAAATCGATCTCAAAAGAGTAAAAGGGAAGAGGAGGAAAGGAACCATAAGAAGAGTGTCTTGGGAGCTAGGGGAAGGTAAGCGTCTACGCGATTTTTGATCGATACTCCCTTGTTGAGACCGCACGCTTGTAAAGAATGAATGTAGGGAGTCAACAAGGGAGATTTTGGAGCTTCCTTGAGATCTCGGGACATCAGTACGGAGAGTTGCTAAGCCAATGGTTTGTACATGTTGTAAGCTCAATCTTTTGAGTGATGGATTTACGGAAGATGTACGGAGATTCTCGAGAAGTTGTAAGTTCCTGTTTTTCAAACCTTTCCTTTAAGATTTGTCTTTTTGGTTGTTCTTACTTGAGGACAAGCAAGGATTCAAGTTTGGGGAAATTGATGAGTCCTAAATTTACCGTTTTATATATAGGATTTAGGTTTGTATATTGAATCAACTAACTTATATTAGATAGAATATAGGACTATATGCTTCACTTAGTGCATTACAGGTCTGAGAAGCAAATAATGGAAAAGGAAGAGTTTTGGATCAATTTAGATGCAAATCTACATAAGAAGATGCAGAGTCCAGCAGACCCGTCGGAAGTATGGCCTCAGACAAAGACCTTCCCACCGTTGGATCGTTCTGATATTTTGACACAAGATATCCACGGATGTCACCTTTCATCTCCAAGTGGTTTCATGGAAATCCAACGGTGAAATAAAGAGTTATGGCCAATTTACTGAAGACATGTCAACCTGCAGACAAAGCTGACGTGGACGAGAGTGAGGATCGACCGGTCCAATGTTAGGATCGATCGATCCTGGGAAGAATCAAGGCCCAAGCCCATGAAGATGGAGACCGATCGATCCAGCCCATGGATCGACCGGTCCACCGACTCTTTTGCCTCCTCTCCAAGACTTTCCATTTCTTTGTTTCCTTTTGTTGCTCTCTCCTTTTCCTATATAAAGGAGGCACGACCCCTTGTATTTGACACACCATAATTCGTTCTAAAACTTTTCTTTTGTTTGTGGGGAAGAGACCTCAAAACTCTCTAGCTCCTTTTTAGTTTTATTTTAGGAAATTAAGATGTTTTCATTTATGAAGTTTTTTGTTTCCCTTTCTATGTCTGAGTAGTTTCTTTATTAGGTTTAGGGTTTCGGAAAGGATGTGAGTAACTCGTTAGGTTGTTAGTTTGGGAAGTTATCTTTAGGATTCTTTGTCTATTGTTGTTCTTAATGCTAGGACTTGATTGATCACCCTGTCCTAGATTCTAGGTCGACTATCGTGGCATCAAAAGTGATGTTAGTCGCCCTGACTTACTTAGATGAGCAAGGTGATCTATGGCCAAAACACCCATTATAGTCATGGCACCTTGTGAACATATCAATCTTGTTATTAATGCTAGTTTTACTTTGTTAGGATCACGCCAAAAGCCGTTTTCTAATTCAGTATTGCTAAGTTAGGTATGAGCGCTCACCATGGCGGATTACTTTATTATCGTGAATTGAGTTCAAGAACGGTTCTTAAATATTCCCATAAATCGATTTGCTTGCTACCTCACATCCTGGAAGAATACCTTAAACCTAATGCTTGTCTAATTATTTGAACTGCTTATTGAACTAATCCTCTGCCTAAAACAATTCTCTTTATTTGCTCCTAGCTATATTTAGTCTAATTGTCTTATTGTGCAACTTTGGTCTCTGTGGATTCGACCCTTAAATACTACAACTGATTGCCGTTTTGATCCGGTAGTTATTTTATTCTAGGTTTTATTTGCTATCGAGGGAGAGTCTCGTTCGAGCGGCCAGAGGGGAGGTTGGTTTATCAGGGAGTGAGACCTATCAAAGGGAGTCTCATCATCTCGGCGGTGCAGGCAGCGAAGATGATCGAGAGAGGCTACGAGGCATACCTGGCGACAATATCTATGCCGGAGTCTGTAGGGCAGGCGTCAGTGGGTGCCATTTGGGTCATTCGAGAGTTCGAGGATGTGTTCCAGTCGTTGCAGGGATTATCACCTTCACGGTCGGATCCTTTCACGATTGAGTTGGAACCAGGGACAGCGCCGTTGTCTAAGGCACCCTACAGGATGGCTCCAGCAGAGATGGCGGAGCTGAAGAAGCAGCTGGAGGATTTGTTGAGAAAGGGATTCATTCGTCCTAGCACTTCACCGTGGGGAGCGCCGGTGTTGTTCGTGAAGAAGAAGGACGGGAGTTTTCGCTTGTGTATTGACTACCGGGGGTTGAACCGAGTCACTGTGAAGAACAAGTACCCTTTGCCGAGGATCGATGAGTTGTTGGATCACTTGAGGGGTGCTACTTGGTTCTCTAAGATCGATTTGGCGTCGGGTTATCATCAGATCCCGATAGCGGAGGCAGATGTGTGCAAGACTGCTTTCAGGACGAGATATGGGCATTTTGAGTTTTTGGTTATGCCCTTCGGCTTGACGAATGCACCGGCGGCGTTCATGAGGCTGATGAACGGCATATTCCATNTCTAAGAGTCCTGAGGAGCATGAGGTGCATCTGAGGAGAGTGATGGAGAAGCTGCGGGAGCAGAAGCTGTTCGCTAAGTTGAGCAAGTGGAGTTTCTGGCATCGAGAGATGGGTTTTCTGGGTCACATTGTTTCTGCAGAGGGAGTTTCAGTGGATCTAGAGAAGATTGAGGCCATCAGAGACTGGCCCAGACCGACGAATGCCACCGAGATCAGGAGTTTTTTTGGGTTGGCGGGTTATTACAGGAGGTTCGCCAAGGGGTTTGCGAGCATGGCACAGCCGATGACTAAGCTTACAGGGAAGGATGTTCCGTTTGTGTGGTCACCGGAGTGCGAGCAGGGTTTCGCGAGCCTGAAGGAGTTGTCGACGAGTACACCTGTGTTGGCACTGCCGGAGCATGGAGAGCCATACACAGTGTACACAGACGCCTCGAGAGTTGGATTGGGTTGCGTTCTGATGCAGCGTGGGAAGGTTATTGCCTATGCTTCGCGGCAGTTGCGGAAGCATGAGGGCAACTATCCTACTCATGATTTGGAGATGGCTGCAGTGGTTTTTGCCTTGAAGATTTGGAGGTCTTATCTTTATGGCGGGCAGGTGCAGGTTCTTACAGATCATAAGAGTTTGAAGTATATCTTCACTCAGCAAGAGCTGAACCTGGGGCAGAGGCGGTGGATGGAGCTGGTGGCTGATTATGATCTTGAGATAGCTTACCATCCTGGTAAAGCTAACGTGGTTGCAGATGCACTAAGCCGTAAGCGTGTGGGTGCCGCTCCAGGGCAGAGTGTGGAGGCCTTGGTAAGCGAGATTGGTGCTTTGCGGTTGTGTGCTGTTTATGTGGAGCCTTTGGGATTGGAGGCTGTGGATCAGGCAGATCTTCTGAGTAGAGTCCGGTTGGCTCAAGAGAAGGATAAGGGTCTGATTGCGGCTTCTAAGGCGGAGGGCTCTGAGTATCAGGTCGCAGCTAATGGTACTATCCTTGTGCATGGACGAGTTTGCGTGCCAAAGGATGAGGAGTTGCGGCGGAAGATTCTGAGTGAGGCTCATGCGAGCATGTTTTCCATTCATCCGGGAGCGACCAAGATGTACCGAGGCATCAAGCGGTATTATCATTGGGTCGGGATGAAGAGGGATGTCGCAGATTGGGTCGCTAAGTGCGACACTTGCCAGCTGGTGAAAGCTGAGCATCAGATTCTGGTGAAAGCTGAGCATCAGGTTCCTGGTGGTCTGTTGAGGAGTTTACCCATTCCGGAGTGGAAGTGGGATATGATCACTATGGATTTTGTGGTTGGTTTGCCTGTGTCGCGGACCAAGGATGCTATTTGGGTGATTGTGGACCGTCTGACTAAGTCAGCACATTTTCTGGCCATCAGAAAGACCGATGGGGTGGCGGTTTTGGCTAAGAAGTATGTGAGCGAGATCGTGAAGTTACATGGAGTACCTGTGAGTATTGTGTCAGACAGGGACCCCAAGTTTACTTCAGTTTTTTGGGATGCCTTTCAGGCAGAGATGGGCACTAAGGTGCATTTGAGTATGGCGTATCATCCTCAGACAGATGGACAATCTGAGAGGACTATCCAGACACTGGAAGATATGTTGCGGATGTGTGTCTTGGATTGGGGTGGTCACTTGGCTGATCACTTGAGTCTGGTGGAGTTTGCTTATAACAATAGCTATCAGGCTAGTATTGGCATGGCTCCTTATGAGGCGTTGTACGGGAGGCCATGCAGGACACCGTTATGCTGGACCCAAGTGGGGGAGAGGAGCATATATGGTGCAGATTTTGTTCAGTTGACCTCGGAGAAGATTCGGGTTCTTAAGCTGAACATGAAGGAAGCTCAAGATCGTCAGCGGAGTNTGCCGATCAGAGGAGGAGAGAGCTTGAGTTCGAGGTTGGGGACAGAGTGTACCTCAAGATGGCCATGTTGCGAGGTCCGAACAGGTCTATCTCTGAGAACAAGTTGAGTCCGAGGTACATGGGTCCGTTTGAGATTGTTTAGAGGGTGGGACCAGTGGCGTACAGGCTTGAGTTGCCAGAGATTATGCGCGCGTTCCACAAGGTGTTCCATGTGTCGATGCTGAGGAAGTGTCTTTACAAGGATGATCAGGTGATGGCTAAGATTCCAGAGGATCTTCAGCCTAACATGACTGTGGCAGCAAGACCAGTGAGGATTCTCGAGAGGAGGATCAAGGAACTTCGGCGGAAGAAGATTCCTTTGATCAGAGTCCAATGGGACTGCGATGGTGTGTCAGAGGAGACGTGGGAACCGGAGGCGAGGATGAAGGCTAAGTTCAGAAAATGGTACGAGAAGCAGGCGGTTGCTTGAGTTTGCCTATGCTTTGTTTCCAGTTCTAGAGTCTTAGAGTTTTGAGTTGTTGTTCTTATTTTTCCGTTCATTATGTATTTTCGTTGGAGTTGTAACGATTATGACATTTTGAGGATTAATAAGATAAGTTTTTTTTTCTTGGATTTGACTGGAGTTGTCTTATTCAAGAATGAGTTGTGCGGTTTCCAAAAAGGGGAGTTTCCTAGAGGGGAAATGCCTATTTTTGGAAAGTTTTCGCGGTGTTTTTTGGTAGCGGTGCGCTTTGGTAGCGGTACGCTGAGGGAGCGTTTTAGTATTGATGCTCTAGTGGGGACTTGGTGTCCTAATGACTCGAGGGGAGTGGGGTATGCTCCAGAGGTACAGTCAGCTCGAGGGACTTGGTGTCTTTAGAGTGTGTGACGGGTACGGTGGCTTCGGGTGACGATCCGAGAGCACGCTTTAGGGTGACGACCCGACAGCGAGTTTTGTGATATTATTTTCTCTAAGTGTCGCAACCTGATAACTTTGTGTCTGAAAGCGAGCTAACACAACTCCGGGTTTTACTTAGGAGTGGGGAGAATAGTATGTTCATACCTGTGATACCGTAGGCCGAGGCCTGAGAGTGACGGTTATGCTCGAAGACTGCGGTCTGAGAGTAGAGTCAGAGTAGTGAGCAAAAATGACTAAGGAGAGTCGTGTGTGTATCGACTGAGTGGTGATCTACGGAGGTCAGATCGGAGTAAGTGCGAGCCGTGGTGATGGTTGCACTGAGTTTTGCGGTTTGGAGGTGTTAAGCTAGATTCGAGGACGAATCTATGTTAGTGGGGGAGAATTGTAACACCCGTGAACCGGTTTTGGTTATGGTGTGTCGATCGACACCACTAGGGTGTGTCGATCGACACTAACAAATCGTGTAGTTGGGCTTTTGGGCTTTTAATTGCGCGATTTGTTGGATTGGGCGAAGGAAAACCCTAAAGGGCTCGTTTAAAAGGATCAGAAACTCGACCTAAGGCTTCCAGTTAGCCTCCTTGTCGTTTTCTGAGAGAGAGTTAGAGAGAAAAAGTTTCTTGAAAGCTTTTAGTGAATTCCTGAGCTTGTTCTTGAGAAATCTCTTGGTGAGAAGGGAGATCTGAGTCTGTTGTTGTGTTGAGAAGGTTGTAGGGGTCATTTCCCTTCATGTTCTTGTCAGATTCGTCCAGTTTTTCCGTTGAGAAGNGATCGCAGGAAAAGTGCCTGCGCGATCGGTGTCGATCGACACCGAAGGAAGGGTGTCGCTCGACACCAGTCGGGCCAAGTGTCGATCGACACGGGGTGAAGTGTGTCGATCGACACCAGTTGTGTGTAGTGTCGATCGACACAGTTGGATGGGTGTCGGTCGACACAAGTTCGTTAGACAGTCCGTTCGTCTGTTTGATTGTGGTTTGCTGTATTGTGCTTGTTCTAATGCTTGTGTGTATAGCATGTTGCTTGGGAGGATTGCCTCACTAAGTATTTATGAAATACTTACGCATCTCATTTGTGTTGTTGATGCAGGCAAAGACAGTGTGTGATCGTGGAATCGTGGCGAGGAAGAGGGGATGATCTAGAGGCTCGTGTGATGTGATCATCTGTGTTGTTTCCGTTGTTCTAGGTTGTTAGTTCAGAGAGTTAGAACTTTCACCTAGATTGCTGATTTCATGATTCTTGAGTTATGACTTATTGTTGAAATATTAATTATTATTTATTGGATTTATTTTAATACTTAAATGCTCTTTCCCGTTGGTTGTGTTGAGGTATTTAGTGAGTATGGGATCACTAGGTACTAATTGATTAATTTAAAAAAAAAAAAAAATGGGTTGGGGTGTTTCAAACGACATCGGTGACTGCAGTATGAGGAAACAGGTCAAGCGCACCTGGATCCATCATGGGGATTGATCAGTCTGAAAGGAGACCGGTCGGTCCTGACCTTTTGGTCAGCAATGCATCATCGTCCAGGGGATCGATCGTTCTAGAGGTTGGACTGATCGGTCATTCGTTGTTTTCGCTCAGGACGCGTGGGTTTGCCGGAGTATAAAGCTTCGCCTTGGCTCCAGCATGAGCCGTAATAGCAGTTAAGTAAGAGAAAAGCTCATCACCTTCTATCTCAGCCTTGGAATCAGCAATAGGTGAAGGGATCGATCTGTCTACAAGATAGACCGGTCAGTCTGCAGTACAGATCAGGACTGGTTGCTGGATGTGTCGGATCGATCGATCGATGTGCAGTATCGATCGGTCCTGAGCTTCTTCGGAGACTTGTACATCTTCAATCTTATCTTCAATTTTTCTATTGAGCTCGATGTACACGCTTTCCATCTTCTCCTTCATGTCTTGCGCATTGGTCTTGTGGAGATGGAATATCATTGTGAGCTTGACATCCTCTTCTCTGGTCATTCCACCTAAATGGGTAGCGATTTACATAAAGATCCATAATTCCTTGAGCTTCCTACTTCTTAGGCTTGGTTCTTTGAGAACGGAATGGTGATCCAATGAGTCGAAGGCTTTGTGGATCAGTTGTTGGAGATGAACGGGTTGGCAGCTCCTCGGTCCGTCTGTACCGTCTTCTTATTCCTTCGATATCTTTTTGCTCATAACTCGAAATTGAGATCTGAGACTTGTCCTGCAAACTAGAGACTATATCTTTGCAATGATGTATGGCCCATCATCTTGTTCCCTGTGGTTCGTTCTCAGATAAAGTTTGAAGTTGACACAGCTCAGCCTCGCACTCGTCTTCAATGGTCTTGGAAAAACAGTCATAACTTTCGAACCGTGATGCCAAATCACGTTCTGCTTCTTCCTGAGGCTCCGTATGACTCTCTACTATTTTTCCACCAAGTCTCCGATTTATTTGTGTTCATCTGATATTTCGTTTGCTTCTTGAACCGGAACTGGTAAGCTCTGTCTCTCCTCNTTTTTTTTTTTTTTTTTTTTTTTTTTTTTTTTTGAACATAAAACACCTGCAGAAAGAGAAAAACACTAATAAGTAAAAATTAAAAAAAAATCTTAGACTACTAAACCCTAATCTTAAACTCGTAGGCAAGCGTTTAATAATAAACCTAAATATGCAACTACCGGATCAAATACGGTAATCAATTGTAGCACTTTAGGGTCGAATTCACAGAGACCAATAAGTTACACTACGAATCTATGAGATTAAAGTTAAGCTAAGACAGAAATCAGGATTGGTTTTTATCATAGGTTAAAGCAGAAAATAAAAGATAAATAATTAATAATAAGATAGAAGCATAGGGAAATCATCAAGGATGTGAAACATTGATGAGTCTAGATTTTATCGTTTTTAATCTATGTTTTAGGATTGTAT